>LGSN01000214.1:0-44859 GCA_001314375.1 Phytophthora podocarpi | reverse complement strand
TCTGGCATTCGCTGGGATCGAAACGCACCTGCGGCGGTTTGCTGTGGAGGCGACGATGCAGGTCAATAAGGTGATACTTGGCAATAGGTAGTTTGAATGTGTCGAGCTCTATCTGTTCAAGTGTTGATACAACCCAAATTATTGAAATAAAACTTCATGAAACGTAGTAGAGTACATTTTCACATTGGTCACTAACAATATTAAAGCTGGCTTGCTTCGCGAGCGTAGTCCAGCAGTGTGTCCTCGATGTTGTGCCATGGGAGGTCTTCCCATGACGTAAGTTGGAAGTGCTTCGACTTGAGGTAGCGGTCGCCGTAGCACATGCGTGTTTTCACAAATTGCCTTCCACCCTGGAAGATTTCTACCTGAAAAAACTTTTTCACAAACGCGTACCGCTTGTCGGGATCAGCATCCACGGATGCCAGTCGTTCAGGAAAGACAAAACTTTGAAGCTGCCCCCATGTATGGTCCCTTGTGAAGTCCTCGTCGCCCGAGAGTTTCTTGCCATTTCGGTGCAGGAAAATCACCTCACCTCGCGTATCGTGTTGCACCATGGTCATACCACAGTATTGTTTTGCTCTGACCATACCCGCTGCGGCCGGTGGTGTGACTATCATGTGGAAGGGCGTACTCGTTTTCAGCCACGCCAAACGGAAGAGGTCTTTGTCTCCATAAGATAGTCGCAGTCGTTCCAAGTGACGCGGCTCACGCATTGCTAGAAATTGTGCTACGTGCAGTGCAACGGCCGTCTGCCGTCGATCGATTAGCAACTGCCCGCTCTCCTGTTCGAACATGTCGACAAAAGGCGTGCCAACTAGTTCCCAGATGAGTGACTCCGATTTAATATTGAAAATTGTGTTGGCTGGCGTCCAGAAGTCCGGCCAAAACACCGACCCCGTCTTCAAAAACTCTGGGGTATCAAACAAATACGTTGGATCCTTCACAGGCGCGTTGTCGGCGTCCAAAAACAGCAACTGATCCAACCTCGAATGTGCCAATGCGTACACCTTCGACGTGAATCCAACCACCAAATCGTCCGCAATTCCTCTCAGTATCACAGGTCCGTAGTCTTTCACCAGCGACTGCAGTATCCGCGAATAGTCCAGTGGTTCTGCTCCCATCTCACTCTCCAGGAACCACATCTCCACCGGCAGCTTGCAACCGTAACCCCTCAACAGCCTAATCGTCGCGTGGACACTCTGCAGCAGCTTCGGGTACACGACCATCACAATGCCTCGACTGGGGCCAACAGCATCAGCAGCCTGCAGCGCAGTGTCATTCCTCTCTTCACCTCGTCGCAACTGCGTCTCCGCTGCCTGTGTCTCCATCTCCACCAACTCTCTCTTCTTGGCTCCAATTATCGCCTCCACCTGTGGTGCCACCCGCACAAAATCCACGGCCTGACTGCATTTGAATGTGGTTTTTTTCCTCAATGAGTTGCAGCTCAGTCTCATGGCCTGGATCTCCTCCCCTGTGGCCTCATCTCTCAGCAGACAATAGCCTGACGCTCCCGCCTGCACGATGCCTCCACAGCTCATGTCTCGCTCTGATTCACTCGGCCCATCGGGGGAACAGTTGCCAGTCTGTCTCCAGCCCACGCACTTGAAGTCTGGAATGTTGTGTCGCTTGTGCAGCTCCAGCAGCTCTGGCGTCGTGGCTCCGATGCCTCGAGCGAAAGTCTCCAGTAAAGTGTCCGCTGCGTCGCTGCCGTCTGCGTACAGCTCCGCATTGACTGTAGATTTACTGATGGGTACAACGGCACTACTCCATCGGGATATCCGCACGCGGTTGGCGTCTCCTTTGAGGAAGAGCCACCAGAACAGCAAACAGCCGGCGTAGAGTGCAATGCCCATGTACATGAACAGAGGCTTGACGCATGGAGCGCGCTGCATGGAGCGCGGCGACGAGTTCGGCGACCGACGCATGGGTGGCTTGGCTGGAGACTGGTTAATGAGGCGCAGCTCTGAGGCCGCTGGATAGTGTGGAGCGGCCCCGGCGGCGCGAGGTACCGGCGACATCAAGGCAAATGGCTAAGTAGCGTCTTACGGTAGAGAGGCAATATTAGGGATAGGGGAATTCAGATACATAATGCACACCTGAATGCGATACGATACGAAAGGTATGCGTTTTCGAAAGGTTTGTGGCTTCTTTTGTTGTAGGTAAGGATATGTAATGAGTACAGCCATGATTACTTTATAGAGGCTCGTTGAGACGAGGACAACTTTTGAATAAATAGTCTACATTTTACGTTAACGTTTACGCTAAAGCAGCATTGACACTTCAACTTGCCTCCTCGCGGTTGCTTTGCACGATCTGCTCTATTGCGGATGCTGGCAGCAGCGCCACGGCCTCGTTCGCATACTGAAACAGATTTTTTTCCACATCGGGGAATGCCGTGTCTTCCCATGCAATGGTCTTGTATCTAGGCACCGTGAGCATCGACTGGCCGTAGCACCACTGGGTCTCCTCGAACTCGGGTGCGCCATTGAAAATGTGGACCGAATACTTCCGTCGCAGTAGGTTGTACGGCATGTTTAGATTGCCCACAGGCACACGCGGACTGCCGATCTTGTCGTTCGACGGCAGAGTCGGTTTGGAGGCCTCGAACGCCGCCTCAATTTCCGGGGCGTGAGGTGATGCAGCACGATACCGGAAGCGCTGCAGATGCGTCCATACCTGTTCGTCAGGCTTGCGGTTTGCACCGAGACCCCCTGTCAGCTTCTTGGCGTTCCGATGCAAGAAGAGCACTTCACCATCGGTGTCGAACTGCACCATCGACATGCCACAGAATTTCGTCTCACGCACTGTGCCCGCGATTCCTGGTGGGTTGGCGACCATGTGGAACGGCGTTTTAGTCTTAAGCCACGCAAGACGGAAAAGGTCCTTGTCGCCATGTGCCAACTTGTACCGCGAGAAGAGATTGGGGTCATGGAAAGCAAAGAGAGATAGCATACGCAGTGCCACCGAGCTCCGCGTCTTATCGATCACTAGCTGGCCACTTTCCTGCTCGAACATGTCCGTGTACGGCATGTCTAGAAGCTCCCACATCAGAGACTCCTCGTTGATGTTGAAAATCGTGTGTGCTGGATGCCAAAAGTCCGGCCAAAAGACAGCACCCATCTGCAGGAATTCTGGTGACTTGAACAAATAACTCGGATCCCTCACCGGGACGTTATCAGCGTCCAGGAACAGCATGTGTTCAAACTCGGTGTGTGTAACCGCGTACACCTTCGAGTTGAAGCCTGCTACTCTCGGGTCTGTGATAGGGTGCAGAGTCAACGGTCCATACTCCTCTTGCAGCTTCTTCGGTACGTCGTCCAGCAGTGAAACCTCACCACCGCTGTCCATTTCAGACTCAACGTACCACAACTCCACCGGCAGCGTGCAATTCACCGCTCGCAATGCACGGATTGAGGCGTACACACTCACCAGCAGCTTGGGGTAGATGACCATCAGGATGCCCTCACTACGGCTTGCAGCAGTCGCCGTACCGGTAGTCAAGCTGCCTTCATCTTTCGCAGCCTCCTTCTCCTGTTCAATCGCTGCTGCCAGCTTCGCCACTTCCCATTGGAAATCCACAAAATCTCCAGCATGACGACAACTCAACATCACACTTGGATGCAGAGTATCACACGCTGTGTGCATCACTTGAATCTGCTGCCCCGAAGCCTCGTCTTCCATCAAGCAATAGCCGCCAACTCCTCCACGCACAAACTGGTCGCATCCTCGATTCTTGGTGGGCACTTCGGTCGCCTGGAGGTCACAACTGTCGGTCTGTTTCCAGCCCATGCAGCGCATGTCCGGCGGTCTGCTGCCAGAGTCCAGTAGCTGCTCCATCCACCCCATGTCCGCTGCGATATTGCCGTTGTCTGCTCTCTGTCGTCGTCTCAGCTGCCGCATCAATTGCGGACTCAATTGCACGTCGCCGCCATTGCCAGAGTCCGAGGACGTGGACACGACGCCAAACGAGCCGCTCAGACACACGCCCCACACCACGAAGCCCACAGCGTAGAGTCCAATGACCGAAAAGAGAGCCAATACGCCCACGCGAGGAGCATTTCGAGGAGAATTCGGCGGAGTTGGCGTTGTTGTGTATCGCTTGTCGAGGCCTACAGACCGAGCGTGCGTTGATGATGCAGGTGCCATCGAGGAGCCAAAATGCTAAGTAGGCATAAGACTGTCTCTTGTGTGGGAGCGATGTAGCGTACGAAGACTTTTGTGGTATTGGTGTTATGTACATAAAGGCAACTTGCAGACCATCACTCTGCACTCGGATTGATTCTTGGTGCGGCGGTCAAGTTAAATATGGCAGCATTCACGAATAGCAGACGCTAAGTCATGCTTTGCATCTCGCCAGCGCCAACAGCCTGGTAATCGTTAGCTCACAATGGAGGCGCCACTTGCTGCGCTTGATGTATCGGGGTCGGATAGGGAGGAATATGCCGGCAAGAAAGCGAGCTTGGTGCTACAGCGTGCGCTTAATGGAGCGGGGGCCTGGATGGTCACAAATGTTCGAGATGAGCGTAAATGCGACCATGCGATGCTGCCCGCCGAGATACCGACCAACATTCGAGAGAAAGTTGCAAAGATCCTACAGGATCGAGGTGGCAAGGAGAAGGTGCCCGTTGAAGTCGTGGATCCCAAAGCTCCATGGCACCAGCAACTGGAGCAGCATGTGGCACGACTGATGCAGCAAATGCGCTCGCAGCCGCAGCAGTTTCGACAATTGCTGTTGATGGCCGCATCAG
Organism: Phytophthora podocarpi; assembly: GCA_001314375.1. Taxonomy (NCBI): domain Eukaryota; phylum Oomycota; class Peronosporomycetes; order Peronosporales; family Peronosporaceae; genus Phytophthora; species Phytophthora podocarpi. The sequence continues at coordinate 40,111 of LGSN01000214.1, read as the reverse complement.
AGCCAAGCGCCGACTGTGCTGTGAACTTTGTGGATGCTCGCAGGGCTTATCGCCGACTACGTCGAGCTGCCATGGCTCTAGGTGAAGAGGTTTTCTACTTGGTGCAAGGATTTGTACGACGTAGCGAGGTCAATGGTGTTCTCCCGCAGGATGCGCAGGTAGTGCGCTTGGCATCTCTGTACAAGCTGGAGCTGCGGCGGCACGTCACAATCAGTGCGGTGGTGGAGTGTATTCGTCAGGCAGATAATGGACTTTGCAAGTCTTCCAACAATGCTCATGATGTTAACTCTTTGACTACGCCGGGGTTTGATGTCATCAAGAAGACGCCAAATAAGCATCGGCTCTTTCGACGACAGACCAAAAGTGCTGGTGTTACAAGCAGCGGACATCGCGATGTAGGTTCAGCGTTATCCTCTCGAGCAGCCAGCGCCCCAGCCGACGCAGCAGGTCGCTGTGGTCAGAGCCAACAAAATGCAGATTCCGGGTCGTCTTCGGACAAAATCAAATCCGTCCATGCCTTCAAGCTACAGGCACTAGAGCGGCTTCTTGCAAAGACTTGGCAAGGTAGTAGATCCGCAAGCATTCAATCGCTTCAAGCGGTGCCGGTGAGTCCCACAAAGTTATCAGATGAGACCTTAACCCAGATCCAAGAGCGAGTGACAGCATTCTTGTACCACCGAAGTCGTGAAAATTACCCTCTTTGGGGAGAACCTCCACTATCAAGAGAAGAAACTGCAGGACACTTGCGTACGCTGCTAGCAACACTCTTAACATCACCGTTGCTTTACAGTTTAACTATCGACCAACTTCTGGAGGTGTCGAGAGCTGCGAGGTGGCAAATGTTGGCTCCCGGGGGCACCCTATGCGTCCAAAATACGGAGATTGAAGCACTCATCGTCGTTATGGACGGATCGCTGGTATCAAGTACTACCGCCGAGTCCTCGTCAAGTCCAGCCTGCCCTCTTCCAAGTGTCAGTGCAATTATCACAGCGCCTGTATGTCTTGGAGAGCTCGGTATAGTTCGTAACACTGAACGCTGGCCTGTAACGCTGACAGCTCAGGTAGGAGGCGTCAAGGTCTTGACACTCCCTAAGCTAACTTTCGGGGCACTCTTGCACAGGTTTTTCAATGGCGGGAAGGCTATGCCGCCAGCTCTAGCTGCAGCTACGAGTCTTCTGCAGCCACGACGGCCGTCGTCGTCACCGGCAGTGATTGCAAGGCGTCTCGCACGGTCCGTTCGGAATTCTTTGTCTGCACACCGACTGTCGACGGTTGCGCCAACTTCTGCAATGGAGTCGAATATCGCGCGATGGCATGAAGTTCGTGACGAAAAGCTAAGGGATTATCGTGCTGGTCTCGAGGCTGAGCAACGCGCAGCAGCACTAGAAGCCCTGCAAAAGGCGATGGAGGAGATATCGTCGGCGTCGTCTGATGAAGATGATGCAGAATTCCAGCAGTATTTGGCTTCCATGAAGTCTCCACGCAAAGGACCATGGTCACGCCACGAATATTACCCGCGCTTCAACCACGAGTCCCAGGATGTGACAGAAGATATTCGCGCACGTCAGGACTCTCCTGACGAGTCACAATCAGACAGTTCTCCACTCAGAGCGAATGAAGAAGCAGTGCTCACGAGCTCATCTACTGATACTGCGGATCAGCTGCGAGAGTTTTATAGATCGCTCAATACTCGGCGTTCTGTCATGAAAGCACGACTTGCTTCTAGCGCACCTTCCGATCAAATGGTTCAGCTAAGTCCTGAACGAAAAACTAGCAACGCAGGTGCAACAGCAGCCACCGTCTCGGAAATGACCTGGTGGGAGGATGAAGAAGAAGAAAATTGGAGTTTTCCTGCAGAAGACGAGCTTGGAACTCCACTTGACAGTGCTATCGCCAGCGTATCCGGAGCTGGTTCGCCGCTCCGTAGTCGCCTTGGTAATGTGTCTTTCTCTTCGCAATTGAGCAAAACAACGTCCTCGCCGTCCAAGGAGGGTCCAGTAATGCCTTCACCATTAAAATCTGCGGCTCACTCGCCATCGCAAGGACCTCAGCAAGGGAGTAACAAAGGAGGAGCTTCGACCGAAGACAGCGACGTCGTATGGCTTCCTGGTAAGATGAAGAGTGTAGTACCAGAGACAAGTGCATCCGATGTGGAAACTACGCCTGGATCGCCTCCCAAGAACCAGAAGGAAGATGATAGGTCAGTGACTGTCACGCGGGCTCGCAAGTCCGCTTTGAATACCATGTTGTCCAGGCAGTCCACAGCGACCATGGCGAGACACAGCAAATTACTGGACAAGGAAACAGCACAACAGGTTCTCATCCAGAAACATTTTGCGGACACGTCAGCATCGGATGGGACTCTAGCATCACCAAGTGCCGGTCGACTTCAGTCTAGTCGGCCTCAATTTGGAAATCGCGACTTGAATCAAAGTCACAGTCATGCGCCGTTTCCTTTGCGTGCGGACCTTCAGCACCGCATGGATTCCGTTCTTAATGCGTTACAGATTCCGCCCAAAGCCAAGCTGGATATGGTGCTGAAGTACACACACGTCGACCACTATGATCAATTTTCCACGGCTGTACAGCTCTGGGAGCGAGTGCAAAGAGCTGTGTCCAAACGAGAGCGTGTTATGAAGACGTTATGGGGCTTCGAAATGCTTGCAAGTGACCCTCGTCGTCATTTTCGCTCGATTTCCACGCATCGGCTGCGCGAGGAGAAGGAACGTGACGCACTTTTTTACAAACTCAACCAGGCAACTAATGCATGTGTGGAAGCACTGGACGAGCTCTGGCGATGCTGTGGCGATACCGTGTGTCTGGGTGAGCGGCCATATCGCGACAAAATGAAGAAGGACTACACGGAGCTACTATACGAAGTGGAGCAGGAGCGACTTCTTATCATCTACGACGGAGTTCGACCTCTTGTGGCACCGGCCATTGAAGAATTCAACGACGAGAAGGTGTCTAGTCGTCCGTCATCAGGGCGCTCACTTATAAAAGTACGGGTGCCGTCTGCAGTCCCAATGTCTCGACACCTTGCTCCAAGTCGTCCTCTAAACAGGAAGGACGGAAACTCTCCCAGGGTTCCAGTCACTACTACTGCTAGCTATGTATTGGAAGCTGAAGAGACAAAACTGTCTGCCAGCATCCATGACAATCAAGAGCAGGAGAACGAAAACGCCGGACCTCAATCTCCTAAGTACGCTGTTGACGGTGCAAACGCCGACCCAACAAACACGCGATTCTGCCTAGTCACTCCGCGTGAATCCATCTTTGTCCCAGTCAGCTCCCTGACCACCAAACAAGCGGCATCAACAGATACTCCAGAACAGCAACAGCACAGTAAGAGATTGTCGCGGGTCACCGTGCAAGTCCAACAGCAGCGTCGGGCTGAACTTGCTGCACTGAGCAAACAACTCGAACAGCAACAGCAAGAGTCCAGATTATCCAAAGACGCAAGCCAAGCAATTCGACCACCAGAGAAAACCTTTGTCGCTCCAGCGAATGATGCAAAAATGTCAGCGGTGCGATTAAAGCAACAAGAGGAACGTGCGTCTCTCCGAGAAATGTTCATGACGCGCTCTACGAATTAGATGATAATCTCTCAAGGCGACCGAGGAAAGCGAACACGTCCCCCGAACGGCTCACGACTTTGAGGACGTGAAGCCAGAGCTAGCCGACCCAGTTGAGTTTCCACGAGCTCCAGATTGTGCTCGTACGCTTCTCCGCGACGCGCAAACCAATCCAAAAAGCGTGTACTCAACTCGACGTGTTCCTGCAGCTTCTCGCAGCATGCTCGCAGATCTTTCACACTCGACGATAGAGCTTTATGTGCTGTCTCCGGAGTTTTTGTGGCAACTTGACGGCTCAAGTCCGCCAGCTGAGCTTCTGTCTCCAGTCGTGGAGACTTTTCCTTGAGGACATGCTACAGTAGACAGCAGGAAAATTTGGGTCAGTTCGAGCCTCAACGTCGGATACAACGAATTCCTGTACCGGTACTAACCTCGAAGTGTCGATGCTGTTGTTGGAGCTGAGTGGCAAGCGCGCCAGTACTTGAGTGGAACTTGGCCGAAAGCGTGCGCAACGCGGTTTCACTAGTGCCCGCAGTAGTTTTGACCTCATCTAGAGCATGTTGTAGTTGCTCTGTCGTATCATCCAGACGCTGGAACTGCGGGATTACATTGCGAAGGTGGTGTTCTTCGACAACGCCAAGCATCTGCTGGAGCTCGGTCGTGTGTTGCCGTATCTCTTCCAGTTCGATTTGATGAGCATCACGTTCCGAGTCAAGCTGGGCAACAGAGCGCTCGATCTCCTTTTGGTTCGTCTGCACGTCCTTTACCTGTGACGACAGCTGCGTGGCCATCGGACGAAAGTCGTGGATCTGTGCCAACACGCCATCTAGCCGTGCAGCCTCCGACTGTCAATGCAACACACAGAATAGCCCCAGCGCAGCAGTTAGCCAAGACAGCAACTTCTCCCGAATACAGTAGCAACTTCAACATCGCTTCAGACCTTGTCCATCTTGGTGGCCAGCCGTTTATCAACCGTCTCCAATCTCTCGTGCAGTTCACCCTGCTCTGTCTGCAGATACTGCACCAGTTGCACACTGGCGAGTTTACTGCGAAGCTCTTCTCCGAGATGTTCAGAGCTCGTTTTGGCTCGAATTTCAACGGCGTCGACCTCCTGGCGGTCTGCTTTGACTCGGAGCTGACGGTTGATGGTCTCGAATTGGCTCTGAGCTGCAATTTGGAATTGCTTCAGCTTGGCGACGTCGTTTTCTGACCTTTGTACGCGAGGATCGAGTGGTGACAGGGCAGCGTGGAGAGCTCGGCAGTCCGCGAGCGTTTGGCGCTGCGTGGCTTGAAGAATCCGAAGATTTTCCTGCAGCTCACAGATCTGAGAGGCCTGCGCGTTGAGCACAGACACGAGGCGGTGGATCGGGGCCTCGGCGGCTTGGGCGTCGAAGAGGTCGGCGACCTGCAGCGCTGCAGAGGAAGCGGCCATTGTTGTGTGCGTCCCTAGAAGATCTTTCTATGGTCGAAACTTCAGTACATTTACAGAATATGTACACAACTTGTAACATGATTTGTAACGGCTTGCCGTGTGAACCCATTTGAGCAAAAACGGAAGACGGAAAAGCGTAAGCAGCCCTGCACCAGCTGACTCAGCAGCTGAGCTGAGAGCTCACTGCTTGGTAATCCTCATCAACTTGATGATCAAGAGGATTGTCCGCAGTCGCGATTGCGATGGGAAATCTCCAACTGCCAGTGGGCAACTGGACACAATGCTATAATATACACTGGCAGCCGTGCCAACGTCTCAGACCAGCAGGCGATCGGTCTGCTTGGGCCAAGCAGACTTTGCTAGGGCGATGGTTTGGTACAGTAGCCGCCACAACAGCGGGAGAAACGTGTCCTGTGGTTGCTAGAACGAAATCACGAGCAATATGGAAGGAGGCGAACGTGTTGCCAACAACCCAGCTGAGCAGCAGTGACCTAGCAGTCAACAGGCCAGACGCTGGTCGATCGAACATGGTGTGCTGTTGCCGTAGAGGACAGCGGTGCCAGAGGGCTTAGACCATGTGGCACGTCTGACCGTCAGTAGTAGGGAGCCCCGTACGAAGTTCTACGGAGTCCGTAGAACTTCTACAGTACAAGGTCTCGCTCGTAGGGAACGCCACGTTGATCAGGCGGATACCACGTAATACAGGGCGACTTTCTGCAGATCCTGAACTCGAGTTTGTCCAGCACTAAGCGCCTGCGTTTGCAGAAACCGTTATGGCTGGCGCCAGCGTTTGCCTTGCTCGATGGAGTGGCCAGCGCCATTAGCTCTAGCAGCTCAATGCATTCTTGCATGAATTTGTAACTTGTAGTCTCTGCCATCTGAGCCGAAAGCGAACGAATATCCCGGCGCTTCGGGTTCTGTTTTGGACTGGACATTAGGAATCAGGCGCGAATTTTGTGTGTGGTTTATTGGAGACTTGGAAAGCCTCCACCGACATTTGATACATGTACGTCCCTTGATTGACCTTGAAGACCGAGCAAAGCGCTGGTGAACAACAAACCGATCACAGCTTGTGATCGCTTGTGAATCAATCACAAACATGTTGTACATGTATCGATTTTCACTTGGCTTAACTGTGAGTGGGCGACGGCATTGTGTCACCCGACCCATCCCACAGCTGCGACCGTTTTGCCCAATCATGCACATTCGTCCCGGCTCTGGCCGACTTTCCATCGTTTTGTATTGCTTGACTAACTTGAACTATTTTACTTGTGCTTGTGCTTTTGCTGGCGAGCGGACGCGAAGCCTCATTCCCCATTCCTCCCGATACAGCGCAAGACGACCTGCTTCGCCGCGCTGTAATAATACAATCTGCCCCACATTCACATTATGGTGACCGCGACCCGATCCAAGTGCGTGTCCATGGACGTCTCGACGCAAAGCCTGCCCGATCTGAGCACGCTGCAAGTGAAAGTGGGCGAGCTGCGCCTCGCCGCCGACGGCACGTGGCGCTACCTGCTCCAAGTGACCTGCGGCCGCGCGCGCTGGCAGGTGCCCAAGCGCTACCGTGAAATCCGCGAGCTGTGGCTCGATCTCTGTAAGACGCTGGCCGACAACGCCGCCCAAACCTCGTGCACCGAGCACAGCCACTTCCTCGCAGGCTTCGAGCAGGACAAGTTCCCCAAAAAGCACCTGCTGCTCACGCAGCACAAGCTCGAAGCGCGCGCCAGCGAACTGGACCAGTTCTTCCTCAAACTCGCCATGCGCCTCAACCTCTGCAAGCCGCACGAGCTGCAGACCTGCCGTGTGCGCGGCTGCCCGCTGCTGGAGCTCATCGCGAACTTCTTCGAGGTGGACGCCGAACAGGCTAAGAGCCGCGCCTCCACGGGCTTCTCGCGTAGCATCTCGATGCAACGCGAGGTGCAGCGCCACGACCAGCAGTTCACCAAGAAGAGACGTGGCAGCATCAGTGTCAGTATGGGTGTGGGCGTGGGTCTCAGTCGCCGCTTCTCCTTCGGCTTCCAGGAACGGCATAGCGCCGTGGCCGCATTGGCTCAATGAGACTCGCGGATAGCCGATATTTTATTGTAGACCCCAAACTGTCGGCTCGGTGTAGTCGACCAGCCCACTATTTAGCGTAACTCAACACGCGCTCCATATTCATGCCTCCAATGCCTTCTTGCTCACGTTGCGGTCATGATACATGTTCCTGCCCTGGATTTTGTGGTCTCAGTCAGAGACACACCGGACACTTGCGTGTGACTCCTATGCTTTGCTAATGCTGCTAACGCTTGTGCTAGAATGCGCCTGACCAACTGCTTGCCTTCAACACGCGCATCGCACAGGCAGTTGGCGGCAAGACATGGCTGCACATCGATGCAAAAGGAGCTCTACTTTTATGTAAATGCGAGCTACATACATGTCTATGGCGTCTCGAGCTGTTGCAGCAGGTGGTTCTGCTCGTCTACCACCAGCGCGTCCACGATCTCGTCCAGCAGCTCACCGTTCAGCATGCGCTCGATGCCGAAGACCGTCACGTTCACGCGGTGGTCGCTAACACGGCTCTGTGGAAAGTTGTAGGTGCGTACGCGCTCAGAGCGGTCCCCGGATCCCACCTGCGAGTTCCGCATAGTCTGACGCTCAGCGTCGCGCTTCCGGCGGATGCCATCAAACACACGCGCACGAAGAATCTTCAGCGCCTTGGCCTTGTTCTGGTGCTGCGATCGCTCGTCCTGCACGGCTGCCACGACGCCCGTGGGGATATGCGTAATGCGCACAGCGCTTTCCGTGGTATTGACGTGCTGGCCACCAGCACCAGACGCGCGGTATACATCAATACGGAGGTCCTTGGGGTCGATCTCCAACTCCACCTCCTCGGCTTCAGGCAGCACCACCACCGACACGGCACTTGTGTGCACGCGCACGTCGTTCACCGGCACGCGCTGCACACGATGGACGCCGCTCTCGAACTTCATGCGACCGTAGGCACCGCGTCCCGTAAGAGAGCACACACACTCTTTGCAGCCACCCAGGTCCGTCTCAGATATGCTCATGATCTCGAACTTCCAGCCTTTCACAAGCGCCACCTTCTGGTACATCTTGAGGATGTCCGCAGCGAACAGACAGGCCTCATCACCGCCGGTACCAGCTCGGATCTCCAGGATCGAACTCTTCTCGTCTGCTTCATCACGAGGCAGCATGAGACGCACCACCTCGCCCTCCAGTCGGTTGATAGTCTCCAGCAGCTCCCGACGCTCGTCTTCCGCCATGTGGCGCAGCTCCAGCGCGTCCGGGTCGTCACTGTCCGCCTGCTCGGCGATCATCTCGTCCATCTCCTCCACAGATTTCTGCTGATATTGCAGTTCGCGCACTGCCGTCACCTTGGGCTCCAGCTCCGCCATCTCAATGGACAGACTCGTGATCTTGTCAGAGGAGAAGCTGCCGTCATTGCTGCACCAACGTCAATTCAACACGATAGCCACGTTAGGAACCACACTCCAGCACGCCCACATAGCAACAGCAAGCCACAAGCATCTTAAGAAAATAACGGAGAAACAGCCACGCACTGCGACAGTTCGTGCGCCAGCTCGTCGTAGCGGCTCCCCAGCAGTTCCATCTGGTTCAGGATGGCTGCAGGCATCGCAAAGCCGCGAGCTTGAACTACATTCAGCTGCCACAGTTTCGCAACAACAGGAACTCGAGCTTGCACAAGTTGCTGCGGTCGGAGAGCGCCTTCAGCCAGTGCCAGCACGCGCCGCTGCCGACGCAGCCACTGCCGTCCGGTGCCCAGCATTGTCGTCGCTGTGTGGCGCACACCGCACTTCTCGCAATGCCGTCATGCTATTGGCTAGTTTCAGTCAAGTGTAGCAGCTAGATTTCAGCTTTGAAATTTTTGAGATTTTGGTATCCATGTCAAGCAAATCTCATCGAAGATGACTCGCAGCTATCGCCTCGGAGACGTCTGGTTCGTCGTGTCTTGCGGCTGGTGGCAGCGCGTGGTAGAGCGGGGCGACACACCAGCGGACACTCGTATCTGCAATGCCGACGTCGTGGACACCAAACGCAGTTGTCGCTGCTGCAGTCGCTCCATCCTGCAGCCTGGACTGATGGAAGATGTGGACTACCGTCTCGTGAGCGAACGGGTGTGGAGTGCGCTAGCTATGGAGTTCGGCTACGACTGGGCTGTGCGTCGGGAGGTGGTGGCGGTGGGTCGACGACTGACAGTGGACGTGTACCCTGCCGGACTGGAGGAGCGAGCTACGGGTCACGGCCACATTGCGTCGGGCGACCCTCCGGCTGCTGTAACGTCGCCACCGACTTCTCCTGAAAGAGAAGAGATGACGGCTGAAGCGCTGGAGCAGTGGAGGTCGGAGCTCAAGCTTGGCCAGCTTGTGGACGCACTGGACACAGACAGCAAGTGGTACGAAGCGAGGATTGTGAACATCACGGACGCACGAGCCAAAGTGCATTATCGCGGCTGGAGCACCAAGTGGGACGAATGGCTAGGCAGAACGTCGCCAAGACTCATGCCTTTGCACTCCAAAGTGCGTGATTGGCGTCGCTTTCGCGTGAATGACGAGGTTCAGGTAGGCGAGACGCGACCGGACAAGAAACGGATGTTGTGGCGTGACGCTGAGGTGTTGGCCACGGTCAAGTCGCTGCTCGTCCAGCTCCAGATCGACGACGAGGTGCACTGGATGGACGCGCAGGACGAGCGGCTCTGTCCGCCAGGTACGCATCGCGCCGTCAATGCGAGTGCGAATACTGACGCAGCGTCCTTGTCTTCACCTACAAGTGTTGCCGCCGCGGGCAGCAGCAGCAGCAACTCCAGAGTCCTCCGTCGGAAGCGCCTCAAAACGTCCTCAAGTCAGTTCTCTCGGTTCGACGACTGACTGCGGGACTGCATTCAACCGCTCGACGAAAACAAGCGAGCTCCCCTTCTGTATATTGCCACCTGTCAGTGGAGGTTGGTACATGTATAGCGACGCACTCCTAACTAACTGAACAAATTGAAATCGTGCAGCATGTTGAAGTGAATTTTCACTGATTTTCATCCAATCACATTTCTTTCACAATTCGAATTCCCAAAAGCTCCAGTCAAGCGACGCCAACGTCAGTTCCGCTCCATGGCAGCGCTCGAGTCCGATGCAGAGGACGCTAGAGGCAACACGGGCGCGTCCTGGGCGCTCCCAGATTGGGAAGAGTACAGCGAGGCGGCCTGCAGCAGCTTCATGGGCGACTGGAGCGACGTGGAGGCCGATGTGAGTCTCGACACGGCCAGCAGCGTGGCCAGCACCGAGCACCAGCGTGTATACCGTATACAACGGTCCAGAGGAGGTTTCCCGGAGGAGAAACAACGCGATCTGAGGGAGCTGCACTCGCTGTATACACGACGCAGACTGGAGGAGAGTTCTCAGGGTGCTCCAAGCGTCCGCAGTAGCGCCAATTGGTTCCAACCAGCGCCTTGTGTCTCTCCACGAGTGCAAGAGGAGAAGCCACCGTCTCCGGTGTCCAAACAGGGAGAGAAACAGGTAGAGAGTGAGCTTTTGGCTCAGCAGAGCGAGATCAGTGCAGAGCTGCAGGCTGTACGGAGACAGTTGAGCGACTTCCAGGACAAGTGGAAGAAGACTGTGGAAGGCAGAGCAGGTGCGGCAGAAAGAAGGGAGACAGAGAGCTCAGGCGCACCGACGATGGCTAGTTCGTGGTCGTCGCCTATCCCCGCAAGGAATGGGAGTAAGATAGTTGATGAGACGGTGCCACTTCAGACTGAGAAAGATGAGAGGGACGATGCGGTGAAACAGTGGCTGTTGCTATTGAAACAGAAGTTGGAAGCCCTGGCAAGGAAGTACTCTCATGAACCCACGCAAAATTTCCAGACGGCAATGACGCATCTAGCAGGACTGTGGAGCTCCAGTAACGATGGCAAGAATTTGTCGGACGAGAGACGGGAGGATCCTTCAAACAATGACAGTAGAGAGGCAGGCGATGTGCCGTCACTGTCTTCGTGGCATGCAGGCCGCGCACTGAAAAATGCAGTGCCTTTAGAGGTGGGTGAGCAGCTCTTAGAGCTGGAGCATGCCATTGGGTGCATGAACGCAGCCGTGGAGCAGCATGAGCGGCGGCAGATGACCAACTTTGATCGTACAGTGCAGCAAGTGCAAGGATATCATCACGAGCGCATGCAGCGAGTGGTGGACGAGTCTCTTGCGGAGTTAAAGCTTGTTAGAGGAAGGTACAAGAAGAAGGAGGCTCAGCTTGACGACGAGCTACGTGCTTCGAATAAAGAGATCGAGCAGTGGAAGCAGTCTGCGGTGGAGGCTGAGCACCGAAAAAAACTCGATCGAGAAACCTTGGAGTTCCAGCTTTCAGCAGCAAAGGAGCAGGTGCGACAGCTTGTACTTGGTGCATGTAGAGGAGCGATACGTTTATACTGACTGTTTGATATCTTCGTTTCTGTTGCGAATATTCAGTACGATCACGCTTGTCGACGCTACGAGGATGACGTCGCGCAGTTGAAAAGCCAACTCGAAACAGTGCGAGCAGAACGTAAGCAAGTTGCTAGTCAACACAGAGATACCCACGAGGTCATTACACAGGCGAAGGAAGGGGCAATAGCTCTGGAGAGGCAATGTCAGGCGCTAAAGAAGCAGCAAGAGCGTACGAAGGAACTCCACGACCGGGAGATGCGCGTTCTTCAGTACACTATCCGACAGCTTCGGGAGGGAAATGATGAAATGGAAGTGCAGCATTCCAAGGAACGGCAATCCTTCATGGAGAGAATTAAAAATCTGAAGTCATCGCAGCAAACGGAGAAGACGGAACTCGAAGCGCGAGTAAGACGTGATATCGAGCAACAGATGATGCACGAACTCCTTCCCAAAAAGATGGCCAGTATGGAAAAGCAGCACGAGGAAGCCATTAGTGCAATGGAGTGCGAACACAAGCGGCAGCTCGCTCAGTTAGCAGAAAATCTCGACGAAGCAAAACCGGCAGTACCACCAAGCGTTCGTGCAATTGAGACACAATCGGATCTGCCGGCGGCTGAAGAAAATGTAACATTGAAAAATACCCAAGTGGTAGGTGACAGCCAAGCGCAAGTTCAACTCGAAGAGCTTACTCGTCGCTGTCGGGCTCTGGAGAAGCTGCTCGACAAGAAATTCGAGGACACACCGCGTTCTTTATCATCGAGTCGTCAGTGTGAATCCTGCCACTCGGACGACGGTATTTCAACTACCGGTAGCAGTGTTTTTGACGGTCGACACGATCTCAATGCCAGTCAAAACAACAGCATTCACAGCGACGAAAGTTTTCGGCCACGTGTGAATGGGAAGAACAGAGCACTAGCTCGAGCTCTTCTCAGTTCTTCACCTGCCTCGCTCAACAGTATGTCGTTCGACAACAAGACACCACCATTCATGAACGAGACCACGCTGGCCACGGATGAGGCGACGTTGGGTGCGCAGGAAATGTGGGACTCGGCGTCGTTCACGTCCATCGACACGGTGGATGACCTGTCCTCATTTGCCTCCCAGCGCACAACACCCCGCCAACGTATGCGATCTACTCAAGAGATTCTCACACTTGTTCGTCAGATCAAACATGCAGCAGCGTCACCACTTGATGGTCGCAGAGAACGCCATGAACCTGATCCTGAAGTCAATTGGGAAACTCTCAAGCAAAAGCCCATAATGCCGAGAAATCCACCTTCCATTGCCAAGAATCCAGGTACAGCTGCATCAACAAGTTCGACACGCAGTGCAGTTGGGGGTGCTTCAGTTGCACCAGGCGCTTCTGTCTTCGACGACTTACTGTGTTGACACGGATGCATCGGTGTTTTTGCTTCAATACAACCTATGCTAAAACTAATTTCAGCGTCAATGCCGCTTTACTTCTAGGTGTCAGTCACCTAAGAATTGCTGCTTCGCAAACTGTTACTACCACTGCTAGCCAGCCGCAGAGATAAGCTGCCACGGTCTTTCTTTTCGAAACCAGCACAATATTATAGCACACAGCTCTTTCACTTGTGTGGTGCTGATCGTCGAAACAGGTGGAAACACCAACTATAACACTGCCATGCCATCTTTCCACGAGGTCGGTCTCCATCTTCCTCACAGCGTCTTGGTTTCTTGCTCCATGCACGAACTTCGTGCCACGAAGCTCCTTTGCCATCTGCTGCAGACTCTGCGCGCAGCGAGAGATGCAAATCGCAGGCAGCGGCTCAAGATTTCTGCTTGGTTCTTCGTATCGCCGGACAACCCGTTCACAAACGAGCCCACTCGGGGCAATGGACGAGGCGCAGATTCGGCGCCGTTGCCGTCACCTTACAGTACATCCCCGCATTTTGCCGCTACAGTATATTGCAGTCGACCCAGCAGTTTCTTTCAATGGATTGCCAGCTTATTTCAACGCTTCGCCAGCTCGAAGTGCGCAGACTGGGGGTCCGAATCGAGCTGTCGAGCGTGAGTCGGAGCCGGAAATGCGCTCCAAGCAGAAATACGCGATGTGTGATCCCCATCTTGGCCCAGAACCGAGGCAAACCGCTGCAACCGCGCGCTCGGTGCACGACACAGCTCCAGTCACTGGCAGCCATGTCGGGTGTGGCCTTCGCACACGATTTGCACACTGACAGTCGAGCCCGTCGACGTAGTGCGTCGACGGGTGAAGTTTGCTATGTCTGTTGTAACATATAAACTAGAGTAAGTAAATTATGGATTAATCTTAATCGTAGTATGCTACAGATGCTTCAATCACGATTTGAAACGATTTGTTGTAAACTGCACTATCATACCCTCATTTAGCAACCTCGTTGTGCACCATACATTCTCCAAATATATCGCGGTGGGCATGAGACTTGATGCAGTCTCTCATCGACGCACACGCAAGGTATTCATCGCAACTTGCGCGTCGACAAATGCTCGGCATTAATGCTGGGCCAGGAAAACGTGAGTTCTTCAACACCTGTCTTGAAGAAGCAACACCAAAACTTGCATTTCCGGTGTGTGATGGTCTCTGATGTTGCAATTCAATAACCCGTCAAAACGAGTCCCCTCAACTTGCAACGTGCACAAGTACGTGACACTTTGGTGCATCCAACAATGCTCATTCCGACATTTCGCCTTGCAGTGCACAGGTATCCGCTCGTCTTCCATCGCCATGTTGCTCTCGTTCTCGTCCCTCTCGGTCAAGCTGCCGCTCAACAAGTTGGCCACACGCGCCTTCTCGAGCACCGTGACCGACTCGCACCTCTTGGTGATCAACGCCGGCAGCTCCTCTCTCAAGTACTCGCTGTTCGGTCTGCAGCCAGACGGTGTGGGTGCCGCCGTGTTCACGGGGCTCGTGGAGTTGTCCACGCCCAGCAGCAAGAACGGCCGCATCACGCACAAGACGCTGGCCACGGGCAAGAAGGAGCAGATCGAGCTGCCGCTGGACACGCACCGCACGGCGCTCGAGACGGCGGTGGGCAAGTTCTTCGGCTCGGACCTCGACGGCATCAAGGCTGTGGGCCACCGCGTCGTGCACGGCGGTGAGGCCTTTAGCCACGCCTCGCTCGTGGACAACCAGGTCATTGAGGCCATCAAGTCGAACGTGAAGCTGGCCCCACTGCACAACCCAGGCAACCTGCTGGGCATTGAAGTGGCCACTGAGGTCTTCGGCCCGTGCCCGCAGGTCGTGGTCTTCGACACGGCCTTCCACGCCACGATGCCGCCCAAGGCCTTTACCTACGGCATCCCGCACAAGCTCTACGAGGACTTTGGCGTGCGTCGTTACGGCTTCCATGGCACGAGCCACCAGTTCGTGGCCAAGAAGGCTGCGGGTATCCTCGGCAAGCCCGTGGAAGAGTGCAACTTCGTCACGTGCCACTTGGGCAACGGATCCAGCATTGCCGCCATCAACAAGGGCCGCTGCATTGACACCAGCATGGGCATGACCCCACTGGAGGGTCTGGTCATGGGCACGCGCTGCGGTGACGTCGACCCGGCCCTGCACGCCTTCCTGTGTAAGGAGCTCGACATGACCATCCAAGAGGTGGACACCATGCTCAACAAGAAGAGCGGTTTGCTGGGCATCTGCGACGAGAGCGACATCCGCGTCATCCAGGACCGCGTGCGTGCTGGCAACGACCCGGCTGCTTCTCTGGCACTGGACGTGTTCGCCCACCGTGTTCGCAAGTACTTGGGGGCCTACGTGCTTGAGCTGGGTGGCGACCTCGACGCTGTCATCTTCACAGCCGGCATTGGCGAGAGCTCGGCTATGATCCGTGAACGTGTGTGTCACAACCTGGGCTTCCTCGGCATTGAGCTGAACGAGTCCAAGAACGCCGTGTCCATGATGGGCTCGGGTCCCGTCGAGATCCAGGCCGACAACGCCAAGACCAAGGTGCTGGTCGTCAACACGGACGAAGAGTGCAGCATCGCCGAGCAGACGTACGAGATTGCGCTCAAGCACTAAGGTGTCATTGCGTTTAGACCTGACAGTCGCTGGCGTAGGTATTTTGTCGGCAATCATCTCCTCGCTTCAATAATCCCGTCGTCATATTTTGCATCTGGAAAGACACGAAGCAGAACGGCGCAACGAGCAGCAGTGGAGGAGAGAAAGAACGAGAGATGAAAATATAAAATATGCTTGTTCCTCACACCTTGTTGACAGAGTTTTGTGTGCAACACCACCGATCTACAGTTCCGACGAGGTGACGAGGTAACAGCGTTTGCCATCGTCGTGGCGGAACTCGAAACCATCCGCGCCCTACTTGGCTTCATTGTCCAAACGCTTCTTGGTTTTCTTGCCACCCTCCAGAATTCGCTTCTTTTCAAAGAAGACGTACGCTGTCCGGTAGACGACATTCGCAGCACCTGAACGTGCCCCACGCTTCATGCTCATGAAGCTGCGGAGACTGTTGGCGCTCACATTGCCCAGAGCTTTGAGAAAAGCTGCTTGGGCCACGAGTTTTTCTCCCAGGAACACGCTGACCTTCTTACGGATCTCGTCGCAGTCGTCGAACACTGGGGCGTAGCCGTATTCGCCCTCTTCTTCCAGTTGCGTCTCCTCAATGCGTTTGAGCAGATCAGCGCCGTCTTTGGCCTTCTTGGCCTTCTCCGCCCGTTGCTCAATCGCTTTACGCTTCTTTTCGTTCGTCTTCTGCTTTTTCTTGTCCAACTTGGCTCTCCGTTCACGGCGGTAGAAGAACAACGAAGATCCTAAGTACGTGGAGTTAGAAGCTCCTCCGTCCGGACCTTTGAGGTTCATGAATCTGTAGTAGGGACTTGAATTGACTCTGCATTCCTTGAGGAAATCCTTGAGTGTCATCTCTTGAGTGCCCAGGAACTTGCGGATCCGCGCTCGGATCTGGTTGCAGTTGTACTAGAGGTCTTGCGAGTCGAAGCCGTCGTCGCTGAACTCCTCCTCCTCACCTGCAGCTGCAGTAGTTGTGGTGGCGATTGACGGCGTCGAGTCGTTGCCGATAGAAACCGAAGACGAAGGAATATTGAACGGGGTGTTGTCGGCAGCAGCCATCGCTGCCATGGTCTTGTTTAGCATGAGGGGGAAGCTGCTGTCCATTATTACCACGGTAAGTTCCACTGTATGGCGGGAAACAATATGAGTTTGAAATAGGGACCCGCGCTTTTTCCCCTCACTACAGTGACATGTCGTCAAAAGGCAACTTTGAAGTCAAGACGTTGAAGACGAAATTTGAATATACCGGTAAATGCGTTCACCAAATAGTATTACGCAGCTACATGCAGACTGTGCCAATATTCGGCTTGTGCTCTCCACTTCACTTGTCGTTCGGCACGATAACCCAGCGCATGCCGTTGTCGTGGCGCAGAGGAAACCCGTTTGAACCGTATGTCTGCTCATTCTCCAGTCGCTTCTTTGTCTTCTTGCCGCCCTCCAGGATGCGCTTCTTCTCGAAGAAGACGTAGGCCGTGAGGTACACGACGTTGGCAGCTCCCGAGCCTGCGCCGCGCTTCAAGTTTATGAAACTGCGCAGACTGTTGCTGTTCACGTCGCCCAGCGCGCGCAAGAACGCGGCCTTAGTCACAGTCTTCTCGCCCAAGAAGTAGTAGATCTTCTTGCGGATCTCGTTGCAGTCGTCGTACACTGGCACGTGTCCATCCTCGTCCATATCAGGCAGTTGCACCTCCTCAATCTTATTCAGCAGCTCATCACCCGTCTTGGACTACTTGGCCTTGATTTCTCTCTCCGCAGTAGCTTTTCGCTTCCTGTCCTTGGGTTGCATAGCCTGGAGCTTGCCTTCTCTTCCTTCTGCTTCTTTTCGCGTCGGTAGAAGAAAATAGCCGCTCCTTCATACGTTTGGTTGTCGCAGCCTCCGTACGGACCTTTGAGGTTCATGAAGCGGTAGTACGAGTTGGAGTTGATATCGCAGAGCTTGAGGAACGCCGCCTGCGTCATCTCCTTCGTGCCTAGGAAGTCGCGGATCTTGGTGCGGATCTGGTTGCAGTTCCACTTGCCCCACTCGGGGTTATCCTCGTCAAACTCTTCCTCGATCTCGTCGCCACTGCTCGGGATCCCAACGACTGGCAGTCGCGCAGTCGACGTCGTTGGAGCTGGCAGCGTTGGGACGACGCTGGTCAAACTCGGGAGTCCGACAGCCAGGGGGGTGCACGACAGTCCCACGGTCGACGGGGTTTCACTTGCAGTCATAGCGTTGGCCGCCGCAGCCACCGATGACGCCGTCTCACTCAGTAACGAAGTCATGTCCATCTTCACTACTTACCGGTATTATAAACTTGAACTTGTTTGTTTGTGTCTTGGCGGGAAGGCGGCAAGTTGAGTTTTGATGGGCGGCATTTTCTACCCGCGCTTTTTTACACTATGATTTAGAATATTTATGTACATATATTCTATTTCATAGTGTTATTGATTGGCTGGCTCAAAAAAGTCGCTAAGTCTGCACTGCAATCGCCAAAATGGCCAGGGACGGCAAGACGGGTTCCAAGACGGCCACGGCCGGCAAGGGCGGGAACAAGCACGCAACCAGCAAGAAGACATCCGTGGCCAGCTCTGCGCACAAGAGCCAGTACCATAAGCTCTCTGAGGGCGGAGAAAAGAAGCTGAATGACGCAGGCAACGTGAGTCAATTGGTGACGCTGCTGGGCGAGCAGGGCGTGGCATGGTACGACGCGGAGCCGAAGCTCAAGCCCAAGCTCAAGCACAAGAGTGCGGACGACACGGATCGTCAGCCTCTCCAGGCGGCGGACGAGCTGGTGCTGACGCTCAAGAAGCAGGCGCAGCAGCTGCTAGAGCAGGAGGTGACGCGCTTCGAGACACTCAAGAGCGGCAAGATGTCGAGTGACGACAAGTACTTGGTCACGATGATGAAGTCCGGCACGCTGTCCGACAGAGTGGCCGCGCTCACGCTCACGTCGCAGGCCTCGCCGCTGCACTCGTTGCTGCGACTCGGCCAGCTCATAACCATGGCCAGCAAGAAGGCTCGTCGCGAGAGTCTCATGGCCGTTGACTCGCTCAAGGATCTGTTCCTGAACAACCTGCTGCCGGACGACGCCAAGCTGCGCTTCTTCCACCAACATCCGCTGCGTGCGGCCCAGGCGTCGCCCGCCCACTTGGTGCTCTGGTTCTTCGAGCACTGTCTCAAGACGGCGTACGCGCAGCTTACAGGTGTCTTAGCGTCCGGCATGGACGACGCAGTGGACAGCCACAAGCGCGCGTGTCTGCGCGCTGCCAATGCGCTACTACGTGCCAAGCCAGAGCAGGAAGCGGTGCTGCTGGCCATGCTGGTCAACAAACTCGGCGACCCGGACCGCAAGATCGCCGCGTACCTGCACCGCATGCTGCAGGAATTGCTGAGGGAACATCCGGCCATGAAGCGCGTGGTGGTGGACGAGGTGGAGCGTCTGCTCACCCGTCCCAAGGTGTCAGACCGTGCCAAGTACAACGCTGTGCTGTTCCTGAACCAGATCTATCTCGAAGGCGATGGAGTGGATGCCGACCTGGCTGGCCACTTGATCTCGGTGTACTTCGGTCTCTTCTCGAAGGAGGTGCATCGTCATGACGAGGAGAAGGAGAAGACCAAGAAGAACGCAAAGGATGCGAAGAACGATAAGAAGAAGGGCAAGAAGAAGAAACATACTGGTCCGACCTCGGAAGAGGCTATGGACCGCAAGCTGCTGAGTGCGCTGCTGGTCGGTGTCAACCGTGCATTCCCGTACGCGAATGCCACGTCGGCCAACTTCACGGAGGAGATCGACTCGCTGTTCCAGGTCGTGCACCGCGCCCACCACAGCACTAGTGTGCAAGCGCTTATGCTGCTGTTCCAGGTCATGAACAGCACCAACTCAGTTTCCGATCGATTTTACTCCGCGCTATATGGCAAGCTCATTGATCCCAAGGTGCGCGAGACGTCCAAGCACACGCTATTCCTGAACTTGATTTTCCGCGCGATGAAGGCAGATGTATCTCCTGCGCGCGTCGGTGCTTTCATCAAGCGTTTGTTGCAGCTTGCTAGCGTTATGCCTCCGGCTTTCACGTGTGCTGTGCTTTTCCTGTTGTCTGAGCTGCTCAAGGTGAAGCCCCAGCTTCGCACACTGCTTGACCAGCCCGAGGCAGGCTCTGCTAACGGCAATGGCGCTGATGACGAACACTTTGTAGATGCTAAGACTGAGGAGATCCCTGCATTTGCGCTCGAAAAGGAAGAATCTGACGACGACGATGATGGCACTACAGAAGAGTCTGGATCGGATAAGCTGAACGATGGGCTGACGGATGCGGAGCGCTCAGCCAACGTCCTGGCGCAGATGTTTGGCAAACCCGAAAAGGAGTCGAAGAAGTTCAAGGACGCTGCTGTTGTGAGCTTTGACGACGAACCGGCCACTAAGAGCAAGAAGGCTGGAGCTGATAAGGACGAAGGCGGCTATGATGCCTCCAAGCGTAATCCGCTGTTCGCTGGTGCTGAGACGTCGTGTGCCTGGGAGCTTCAGATGTTGGCTCACCACTACCACCCGTCCGTGCAGAGTTTCACGCGTCAGCTACTAGACAACAAGGATACTGGCATTCAGTACGCTGGAGACCCGCTGGTGGACTTCACGATGCATGCGTTTTTCGAGAAGTTCGTCAACAAGAAGCCACGCCACAAGGCGGCTGAGGCGAGTGGCAACAACGGCGCAAAGGCGAAGAACTGGACGTTCGCCCCCATTAACACAGAGGCTGTGCTGCAGGAGAACGAGGCCAATGTGGACGCAAGCGACCAGTTCTTCTACAAGTTCTTCAAGGAGCGTGCTTCGCGTGATGTGGAGTATCCTGATAGCCGCCGCGCCAAGAAGGTCAAAAACGAGCGCGATGGTGACGCTCTCTCCGACATGGAGGATGGCGGCGAAGACGACAAGGAGATCGAGGCTTACGCGCAGGAGTTGGCCGAGGGCATCATGAAGGACGGTAATTTGGACGATGAAGACCCTGACATGGCTGGCTGGAGTGGCTCGGATGATGACGAGGAGCCGACGCTGGACGGCGAGGACGAGGAGATGGAGAAGGCTGAAGACGACGTCGCTGAGAATGCTGTCGAAGGGGATGACGATGACGAAGAAGATGCCGATGGCGAAGAGGAACAGGAGGATGACAATGACGAGGAAGACGACGAGGAAGCCTTTGACTTCTCAGTTATGGGCGGGATGGATGACGATGACGAGGTGCTCCAGGAGGAGCTGCAAGAGCTGGATGCAAAGAGGAAGAAACAGACTCCGCCCAAGGCCGGTGACAAGCGTAAGGCGATGTTCGCCAGTGCCGATGACTACGACCAGATAGTGAAGGATGCTATGGCCAAGCAGGCACAAGGCTCCAAGCAGACAAAGGACAAGCAGTCAAAGAAGCCGCGACGATCGTAACTTCCTGCTAGTATAGCGTAGAGTGAGGAGGGATAGGAAGCTGCATCAAACAAATTAGAGACGTGCCCATTTCATGCTGATGTCTCGACGTTGAAGTGTCTACGATGTCACTTGAATTGAACGATTAACCAACCTTTGCTGCCAACATTCGCAGTCTACAAGTCCAAATCGATGCTACTACGTGCGAGACTTGAAGCTTCTTGTGCTTGCTGCAGCGCATTAACCGAGTGAAAGTAGCGTGTCAACCGCTGACGGAGACTGTGATCCTGTTCGCGCAGTCTTGCCATGGCAGCAGCAGAGACCTCGCCACCCACTCCTTGATTCAGTACGGCTGTCGTCGAGTCAAGCAGCACATCAATGAGATTGTACGGAATCCACGGAATTGCTGGCGGACCAGTGATTGAATCCATCTGCGACTGGAACTTGAACGCGGATTTAGCATTTCCTCCGCGCATGGCGGCGGCATCCGGCAGAAGGCCCTCTACAAGCTGCAGTCCTTCAAGCAGCAGCCCATGCTTCAGATAGAGTCTTAGTAGCATGGCTGGATTTCCCGACGTCGGACACGCCAACCGCTCGTAGAGCCACGCAGGTAGAGCGAGCTTGCGCCCCTGCTGCTGCCAAAAGTCCAACACCGTCTCGGCAGCGACTTCGTACAGCTCTAGTGACGCTGCATTACTCAGCAACATCTCGAGCAGTTCCCATAACAAGTCACTATTTGATCGCGAAATGGAGGACGAAACTGCAGGATACTCGCTGGCCACGCAGTAGCGCGCCAAAGACTTGGTCAGACCAGACAAGCTAGCCACCGAGCTTCTACCCGCAATGTCGGCTGCCAACTCGACAGAACGCACACCAGCTCTCCGACGCTCAGCCAGTGTTGTGTTTCCTGGATTGTGGCAACTGCTGTGGGCGGCATCCACCAGCAACGCAATCACCTCGTCCCCATCCATTGTGCTCAATAACACACTCTCCGAGTGGCCAAGTACTAACAAACGCAGCTTGCCGTCCAGCACTGCCAACTCGCGTTTCATATCTTCCAGCGTAACCACACTTAGAGACGGCGTCGACTTGCTGCCTTCACGAGCATCCAATGGAGGACGCTTAAGCTCCTCGGTGTGTAGCTTGCGCACAACCCAGCGGTTCTCGGTAGGGAGCGCCCGTAGCGCGTTGCAGGCGGCATTCAGAGAGTTACGCTGCGCCTCGAGAGCTGCCTTTGACGTAGATACTGCGAGTCGCAGACGCAGCCCAAGAGCATACAGTGAAGATGCCGCACTGGCTGGCTGCTGCTTGCGCATGTAGAAGGTGAAGAGCAGGTTGTAGTAGCGGACAGCACCTGCATCTAGACCATCGCCCTGAACAACGGTGGCGTTAGCCGCTTGCCAGAGAATATACTTCTCAACGTGTGACTCCAGCGATCCCCATTGCAACTCGCAGATGAGGTCAAGGTGACCGTAGCGATACAGCTCCTTCACCAAGTAATTCACGCACTCACTAGCCGTGCTCTCGGCGTCCGCAGTAGTCTCCGAGCCACCCAAAGCTGCCGACAGTTCCGCCGTGTGCATGAGCGCAAGATGTGCGTCGCGGAATAGTCGCTCCTCGACGGAGTACTTGAACACATTCACCCAGATGAAGGACTGCACCGCAAAACTCTGCTCACCACCGTCATGGTGGGCCAAGTGGCTCAGTGCCTGCGTGACCACAGTCCAGAGGAAGCTGAGCAGCTGGTTGTAGAACCCACGGGGCACCGTCTCCTTCAACAAACCCACCACCTCGTAAATGAATTGCTCCAAAGCTTTCTCTGACAGCGAGGACCGGTGGTTTCGCTCCACGAAGAAGTTTGACAGGCAGATACTGAAGCAACGGATAGCTTGCTGGAAGCACCAACGAGCATGATCCCGTGCGTCCGCATCGTCGTGAGAGCGCGCAGCAGCCTCTTGGCCTTCGCAAGCAAGACACTCACCGATCGAGCGCACGTACTTGTGCACCTGATCGCTTTGTTGGGAGCTGGCAGTCTCCCCCTTGCTAGAGCCGTGCAGACTGATATCACTAAGATTGCAACAGAACATTGCACGAAGAAGTCGGAACTGCTGTCGCTTCTGTAGGAAGCACACCAACGAGTCGTTGGGCTGAGAAACGTACTGCAGAATATCGCGTGTGAACGTGGCCAACACACCGTGCGCTTCTTCGCTACGCACGTTGTTACTTGCGCTAGCGAGCTGGAGAACCGAAAGCGCTCGCTTAAAGTTGCCCGAACGGTTGAGTTTCTTGTTCACGTCCAGAAGGAACATCTGTAGCAGCGGCGGCATGAGCGTAGCGGACGATGTGATAGCAGGATCCGTATCAGCGATTGACTGTGTGATGCCTTGGCTAGCAATCCACCGACTGAGTCGCCAACGCTGATACACTGTGATAGATTTAGGAAGGTACACCCGCACGATCTTGCTCAGTGTCGCAGAGCTCAAGAATGCTGGTCGAGTGTCCACTAGATACGCAAGGAAGAGCACCACGCGAAGCGACTGGTTGCACATTTCGTCGATTGTGCGTGATGCCACCTGGTCGAAAGCAAAACACATTTCATGGCCAGCGAAGAATGCTCGGCGGGTGGTTGAGTAGTAATCGCTCGGAGCAGCGGAATCTGCCATCACAAAATCTCCCTTGTCATTGACCATGTCCTCGTCATCATCGCTGACAGGGCCGCTTTCACGCGTCGGTGATGACG
The DNA here is from genome assembly GCA_001314375.1 of Phytophthora podocarpi. Classification (NCBI taxonomy): domain Eukaryota; phylum Oomycota; class Peronosporomycetes; order Peronosporales; family Peronosporaceae; genus Phytophthora; species Phytophthora podocarpi. The sequence goes on along the minus strand of LGSN01000214.1, from coordinate 16,525 downwards.
ATTTGTAAGCTTCTGCACCATGCCAAAGCTCGAACGGGAACAGGTGCTCCACTAGGTCACGGAAAACTTGGTCTTGGAAGGCGGCATCATCGCCGAGTAACTTGCTGAGGCGTAGAATCGAGCGAATGAGAACTAGCTCAGCGCTGATGGTTTGCCCAGTAGCAGGGGCACTAGTGACGAAATCTGGGTTCAGGCCGAGGCGAACGCAGTGGCGCGCCAAAGCCACGAAAGACTCCACTTTCCAATCGGAAGCCACATCAGCAACCTCACGGTGGATGAACGACTGGAAACTTTGGCTAGGGAACGCGTCGAAGACCGGGAGAACTTCAGATACTAAGTCAGCCACGCACTCTCCACTAGTTGAACCTTGCTCCACTTGCGGGACAAACGCGGCAGTAATTGAAGGCGCGGACGGGAACAACAGCGATACACGGTTACGGCGCAGCATCACAGGCGCGCCAGGGAGTAGCGCGTTCGTCGTCGTAGCAAAGCCAATAGGAACATTCTCGCACCGCCAGTGCTTAGTACACAGTGCAATAAGCTCCTTCCAGACCCTGATGCGCAGCACACTTGGCGCCGTGCCACTGCGAACAGCGGCAGCACCAGCCGCATCCACGCATCGACTTGACACAAGACGAACCAACACATCCTTGTACTTAGGCAACCGGTTTGCAAACGGCGATTGAGAGCTGAAGCCACCCAAAACACTACTTTGTGCTTCTATGATGGCATTCGACAGGTTCTGGCGCGAGAAGCGACCAGGCAAAAGTATCCGCTCCGCAAAGAAGTCGTCAATTAGCGTCACAACATCTTCCTCCTTCAGGTCGAAAAGCCACTCACTGTCCTCGACCTCGTACATTTGCATCTGCACGTCCAGGCTACTAACAAGTTGACCTAGAATCCGTTTCGGGCCCGTGAGCGCCATCGGGTTCGGGTGGATGTACACTTCATCTCCATCCAGCGAGCGCCACGACGAGAAGAGGAAGTTCTTGTCCACAGCAAAATCCACCATCTTAAGTCCGCGCTTCATTTTCTGTTCCGGCGACTGCACAGTGAAAACCCTTGCAGTATCCAACGCAAGCTCCTCGCCACCTGCTCCAGCACTCGACACAGCAGCAAGTTGCACGTCACCTCGGAGCAAAAATATCTCCGACGAGTGCGCCGCCGTCGTATCCAGATGCACCAACAACCTGCAATTATCCGATTCCGTCGGCGACAGTGAAACCACCTTGGCATGCGTAGCATAGGCGCCAATGCTACTGGATCCGTCATCACTATCCAGATCCTCGTCGTTCCAACCTGCTTCCTCGTTCCCTCCATCATCCTCATTCGACTGGGGCGTGACCAACGTCCGGAGCTGCTGGCGTCCCAGACACGACTGAGAGCTGAAACTCCAGGCTCTCAGCACGCAATCAGCTGAGACCGTCACCACACAAACGTCCTCTTCATTGCCGTCTTCCTCTTCCTCTCCGTCGATCTGGAAACACGTCATTGCCACCACCGCCGCTCCGACATGTTTCCTCTCTGCGTCCTCCGCGCCTCCCTTCAACTTGGCTGCTGTGGGTTTAATCAATCCGTGCCAGATCCAACTCACGACCGACTCGTCTGAAAATATAAATTCCTGCAGTTTTTTCACGTCACTAGGTAGTCCGAAGTTCACACCCAGCATGCGACCAGCATCGGTACCTAACACGAGATTGTACTCGTTCACCCACAAGGCAACTGTCAGGATTTCGTCGCTGTTTAAACTTTGTAACGCGTCGCAACGACTGCGAGTGGCCGGTTTCGGCTCCGGAAAAGCTTTTACGTCTGATTGTGAAAAGATGCTCAAATTGTGGACGCTCGGCACGGAATATGTAAACCGGTGGATGGTGCCGGCGTGCGTCACCACGTTGATCGTCACCGCGTCGTCCTCCCAGCTTTCCACTGCGAAAACTCCAGTGGCTACCACGGGTGCGGGGAATTCTAGTCGGACGCCGTTCTGTTTCAACGTCGTGTTTAAACTCCATTCGCGCAGTAAAACCACATTTTTCAACACCCGCCAACACACGAAGCGATCACGTAAACTTTCATTCTGGAAGTAGAAACTGCCTGAGCCGCTGCATTCCAATGCGCGAACTGGATAGAAATACATGGTAGAGGTTAGAAATGTGATGATGACATGGGGGTTATGTGGTTTATTACCGCGCGCGAAGCTCTTGGGCGGCTGCGAGCGCACCGACGGACTGGAGATCACGAAGCTCGGGAGTGACGACACGTCAGAGGAGACCCCCTCGTCGTCCTCGAAGCACGCGAACTGCGCCTCATGCAGCAGCGGATGCATGGCAACTCGGCTATTGTGTGTCAGCGTGGGGTTTTGTATGGCGGCGGAGAGATCCCACATAAGTACGATCAAGAAGGAATCAGATCTGATGTTATTACAGCAGCGTGCGCTGATGTTGCTCGTGAAAATCTTAACGCAACTTAATTCCTGGAAAACGAAGGGGCGGATCCCATTCTTCCCGCATCACTGCGCTATCGGAGCTGCTGACAAGAGGACACTCGGACACCATGATGGACGCATTGCGAGCGCAGAAACAGAAGCTGCTGGAACCGGAGAGCGGCCAGCCGACGGAAGGATCGCCCAGCTCCGGCAGCAGCAACTTCTGGCTGTGTCCGAGTCTGTCGTACCAGGAGCGCGTCATCGGCTGCGTGACGTGCTTCATGCTGGGCTTCCTGCTGTCGCTGGGCTCAACCTTCCGCCTGGCCAAGCTGGTGCACGGCAATCCAGCGCCTTTCGCCATCGCCTACACAATCGGCAACCTCCTGTCCATCGGCTGCACCACGTTCTTCGTGGGGCCGTGGAAACAGGTGCAAACGATGTTCCATTCTAAGCGTCGCTACTCCGCCGTCGTCTACGTCGTCTTCATCTTCGTGACGCTGTTGCTGTGCTTCTCCCCTCACATCCACCACCGGATGCTGCTGGTGCTGCTGTCAGTGCTCGTGCAGTTCATGGCTCTCGTCTGGTACACATTATCGTACGTGCCCTACGGCCGCAGCATCGCCATGAGCTGCTGCAAACGCACCCTCGGGTTGGCTACAGACGACGACGTGTGAGACAAAGATGTGCTTAAGCCAGCCACCAACATGTAGTGGGTAGTTATAAGTCAATGAAAAAGGGGTTGGCAACAAGAAGTCTTAACGGTTTGTATCATGCTGGTCTCTCTGGTTGTCTGCGTCTTGGTCGCCCTTAAGGTGCTGGTGGTGGTGAGTGGTTTAGTCTGTCTTGGCTCTTGCATTAGGGTCTGGTTTCTGCTTGTTGCTGTCTGCCACCTGCGTGTGCTGAAGGTTGTTGGCCTCGATGATGAACCAGTTGATGGAGACCGTCAGCCCCACCACGAGAAACAGCAGCACGAACACGTGGAACGAATCCTCCAGCTCCGTGTAGATGACCGTCAGCATCACGAAGAACAGCAGCGCCAACACAACGTTCAGTACGACCACGAACTCGCGACTGCCAGGCCGCAGCACATTCTGCAGCGCGCTCGCCATGCTAACACTTGCTTCGGTTGATTAGATCTGACCTGCCACGTCCATTTAGAAATACAAATTAGAAATGTTAGAAATGACGTTTACATGAACGGCGCGGGAAACTCAAACTTCAAATTTCCCGCCAGTCACCATGGACATATCGAAGGGGCTGAACGAGACAACGGCGGCCGTCAGTGACACGGTCAAAACTGAAACTAGCACAACCGCAGCACCACCGGATAGGCCATCTTCTTCTGCGTCTACTGTTGAATTTCCGACTGCTAGCAGCTTCTCGGGGCCGAGTTACGCACCTCCGAAATTCTCATTCAATTCAGATTCCACATCCAAGATCTCTTCCTTCAGCGCCGATGCCATTGCAAATGCAATCGCCCATCCACCATTCGAAGCTCTGCCAGTCTCTGTAGAGTACAATAAAGACGAGGCCGTCGACAAAGATCCCAAGTGGACCAAGTGGAACTGCAACTAGATCCGAAACAAGATCCGCAAGTATTTAGGCACCAAGGAGATGACGCAGACGGCGTTCCTCGAGCTCATCGACGTCAATCCGACCTCATACCGCAGATTCATGAGCATGACCGGGCCGCACGCCGGTGACGACAACTTCACGTTTGAAGGTGCGGCCATTTTCTTTTACTACCGTGAGATGAAGGAGAAGGAAGAGAAGGCGAAACTGAAGGCAATGAAGCCCAAGGACAGGAAACGCAAAGCTACAGAGGAGAAAGAAGCGAAAGTGAAAAGGGCCAGGGATGCTGCTGAACTGCTAAGGAGAATTGAGGAGGTGCAGCTGCCAGACACGGACGAGGACGGCAGTGTGCCTGTGTTTGACGACTGCGACGAGATCCGAAGGAAAATCAATTCCTTCCTGAATGAAGGAGTGGTGACGAAAGCAGCTTTCTTGCGTGAACTAGGCGATGTGAACGCCAACAGTCTGCGGAGCTTCATGAACTTGAAGCGTGGCGCTAACTCTGGCGCAACCAACGTAGTGTACCGTACGGCCTACGCCTTCTTCGAAAAGAAGCGCATTCTGGAGGGCAAGGATAAAATAATCAAGCGTCTGGCAAATGAGGATCTACAAGGTCCTGAAGGCTTTCCTTTGCGCCACGGATCAAGCTGGTATTTCATCTCGAAGGTCTTAGGCGAATACTAACCGAGTGAGAGGGACCCTCCTGGTCGCAGGGCCTCTTTATGTTGCAATAGCAGATACCGTACGCGTAGAGTTTATAATTTCAAGATCTGGGTATTATCTTTGAAAACTGGCCCATAGGTCCTTTTGTGGTAAGCTTGGATGATTCAAATACTCAAATTGCAGCCTGGTTGTGCAGAAGAAGCGCTAAGAGGACGTCGTTTGTTGACACGCTCTCGGCAGAGAAACAGTTTACTGCTTCATCATAGGTGAAGAATATGCTCAAACTCACACATTAGGTGAACGAGCGCTAGGGTAGTCGAAGGGTGCTGGTAGTAATGTAGAAGTCGTAAGAAAACTTTTACACTGGGTAATTTAAAAATGTGTCTGACTTGGTCGCACCAATCAATGGTACATGTACAACGACCCTATCTCCATAGACTTCAGTAATGCGAATGTGTGAGTGGTTGATTGTACATATTGTTCAGGCATACTAAAAAACGATACTATTGATAACCTTTCCGTCGCTCCGTAAGTTCACTTCGCAACTCGCGTCAATCTACCAATCATGCATCTGAGCTACGTCGTGATAGCGACCGCTCTCTTTTAACTGCCTCCGGAACCGAGGCGATTTCTAATACATGTAGGTCATCGCGGACCTGGTCCGTTCGGTGGACACCGCAAAAAATAAGCAGATCAACTGCCAAATTGCAGCCTACGTTTAATGTAGGCAACCCTCGAGCTGACAGTGTAGCACCTACTGTCTGCTTCTGAAATAGTTTGTCCCGGACGAGCTAGGTGCGCGAGGAAACAGTCTTCGGTTGCAGATGAATTCCGATTACGACTGCCACCGTTCATCTCTGCGGGTGTGTTGGGGATCAAAACTTTGGTCAGTAGCTAGGGATTCCTGAGGTAATAGTGTCGACGCAACCAAGTTACCCGGCTGCAACTACATGTACGGTACATTGTACCCTATCATAACCTTGAAATCTCGGCAGATTATGCTGGACAAAACATGAAAGCCTACTGTTGTTGCTCTCACTCACCAGACAAACACCCTAGATACACCCATCCTTCTTGCACAATGACTGTTCCATGACATCCAACCCCTGCCAAGCGACTTGCTGAGGTACCAGCTCCGATTGACTCATTTCCGAATTTGCAGCTTCAACAACAAGTTCACTACGTCTTCCACCTCCTCGGACCTTCGCAATGACCCAAGAACGCCAATTTCCTGATAGTTTCATGTGGGGTGCCGCCACAGCCGCGTACCAGATCGAGGGCGGTGCTCAAGAGGGTGTGGTGCAAGCATCTGGGACGCATTCGCACACACTCCGGGCAAGACGTTCAAGGGCCAGACGGGCGACGTTGCAATCGACCAGTTCCACCGCTACAAGGAGGACGTCGCGCTCATGAAACAAATTGGCCTTAAAGGCTACCGATTTTCACTCTCGTGGTCGCGGATCATCCCTGCTGGAATGGGCGAAGTGAACGAGGAGGGCGTGGACTTTTACAACCGACTGATTGACGAGTTGTTGGCCAACGATATCACGCCTTTCGTGACGCTTTACCATTGGGACTTGCCACTTGCCTTGCAAACGGAGTTTGACGGCTGGCTGGGCGATGGCTCGCAAGTGCACGAAGCTTTCGTTGCCTACGTACACGTGTGCTTCCAACGCTTCGGTGACCGCGTGAAGAACTGGATCACGTTCAATGAGCCTTGGGTGCACAGTGTTAGGGGTCTTGCACTGGGTGTTCATGCCCCTGGACGCAGGCACAATGCCTACATTGAGCCGTACAAGTGCGGCCACAACCTCCTCATTGCGCATTCGCTCGCTGTGAACGCGTATCGCAAGGAATTCCAGGAAATACAAGGCGGGCAGATTGGAATTACGCTGAGTGCGGACTGGTGTCTGCCGGGACCTACGGATAACCCCGCAGAAATGAAGGAGAACGTTAAAGCGGCTCAGCGCTCGATCGCGTTTCATCTCGGCTGGTTCGCGGACCCGATCTACAAGGGTGACTACCCGCAGATCATGAAGGACAGACTGGGTGACCGCCTGCCGAAATTCACGGAGGAGCAGAAGAAGCTCCTGAAAGGTAGCTCGGATTTCTTCGGGCTCAACAACTACAGCTCTTCGTTTGCCAAGCCATCGGACTCGTACAAGCCTGGTGAACTTCCCCCGAGCGACAGTACTGGGTCGTTCTTCCAGGATGAAGGTGTGACTGCCTTTGAAGACCCATCATGGGAACAAACCGCAGCGATGTGGAACTTCGTGACTCCGTGGGGGCTCAAGGAGCTCTGTGTGCACATCAGCAAAACGTACCAACCCAAGAACGGCATCATCATCACCGAAAATGGATCGTCGTGGCCTGACCAGTCGAAAGATGAAGGTGTCAAGGACGTGAAGCGCATCGATTTCTTCGAGCAGTATCTCAGCGGAGTACACGAAGCTATTGCGGAGGGTGCTGATGTTCGCGGGTATTTTACCTGGTCGCTCTTCGACAACTACGAGTGGGCTGGAGGATTCAACAACCGTTTTGGACTTATCTGGGTGGACTATGACACGCTTGAACGCACGCCCAAAGATTCCGCTGCATGGTACCACGACACGATAGCCAAGAACGGCTTCCAATCGAAGTACTCCGGCATCAGTATCGCGAGCCCGTAGCTGTCGACGAGCTTAGTAGCGAGCACCGCTATTTTAACTTCACCCATTCTTGTCCGTCAACCACCTTCAATTGAAAATAGTCGTTCTCTTTCCGCTTGCCGTCTGCATGCTTGAGACCAACGAAGTACCAGCATCTTTATCGTGAGCTTTTGTAGACATGGCAACCGAGCCGAAGGCATCTCGTGATGGTGGCTTCAGCGACCCAAGCTTCCTGGGAGTCGGCGACCCGTACACACAGAAGAAGGCCAAGGAGCGAGGACTAGGAGGCGACTTGAAGCCATTCCTCACATGCCCGCCGAAGAAGGGCCGGCTAGCTGCTACGTTTGGCCCAGGCTACTCGAAGGCCGATCCACTTGGCGGTGAATATGCAGAGCAGTACAAGCTTGAAGCTCGCCGTCGACTCGAGAACACGAAAACGTTTGTCAAGCCAAGCGGATTCACATACTCGAACCCCGCCCAGAACCACACGGGATCAGGTGACTACTACGGAGCGTTTGGCAAGTTTGAACGTGAGGAAGACGATATCAACAAAGCGAAACAGGAAAACGCAGCTCCGAGGCCCAACCCGAAAGATAAGCAGTTCGAGAAGAAGAACATGCTAACGAACCCTGGACGTCGCGGAACTTTCGGGTATGCCGGCACACTGATCGGTGGGAACCTTTCTGCTATGGAGGCCGACTATGGATCCGAGCGGCGGGTGGCACAGCTCAGTGAAGCAAAGCACAAGGCGGCAATTGGTGACCGCAAGCCGTTCAAGTCCACGGCAGAAGGAGTCGACTTCTTTGACAGTCATGAGCACGTTGCAGCTTCGCGCGTTATGGGCTGGGATGACCAGTGCCTGGCAAAGCCACCAGGAGCACAGGAGCTCATGAACCCCAAGGAACGCGCAGCAGCTCGTGCTCCAACCTACAAACCTTGGAAGCCCAATCATCCGCTTAAGGGAGGCGAGGAAGGCACGTTCGAGAAATTCCCAGAGAGATTGCCCGAGCCGTACGACGAAGCCATGGTGAACCGTGCCATGCTGCCCAATCGACGCAACCCCGTGAAGATAGCAACCAAGGACCTGCCCACTGCCTTGCGTGAACGTAAGGCCTTCAAGCCCGGCAACGGCCCCAAAACCAAGCTCACTCGGGGCACCTGTCTGCTAGGAATCTCGAAGCACCACCTTTAAGTTTCTTAATCCACTTTGCAACCCGAGGTCATATCTATTTGTTACGTCGCTCTCTCTCACTCTCAGCCTTCCGTCTTTGCAGCCAGCGCCGCAGAGCACAGCCGTGCCACAAGACCATGGATCTGCAACAGAGTCGAGACTCCATCAGCGATGCACATGTGCGTCGCTCCGATGAGCTTGATGAACTCGAGCTTCAGCTTCTCGTCCTGCATGGGCAGCGCCTTGCACACCCTGAAGATGGTCCCAATGATATCCAGCGACGAGTACCCGCTCTTCCACAGCTCGACCGCCTGTTTCTCCGCTCCATCCAGTTCCCCCTTCGCACACTGGGCCAAAATCTCCCTCACCACGGCCGGGTGGGGCTGGTCACAGACCTTGAAAACGTTCTCGTCACTAACAAAGTTGAAGCCGCTGGCCGTGGCCTGCAGGTTGTTCAGCGCGTTGCGCATATCTCCCTCGGCCGTGAAGATGAGAGCAGCCAGTCCCTCCTCCTTGTAGCCGACGTTCTCCTCCTGACAGACCGTGAGCAAGCGACGCAGCAGCATCTCGTCTGGCAGCCGCGTGAAGCGCAGAATGGCGCAGCGACTCTGGATCGGCTCGATGATCTTCGTGGAGTTGTTGCAGGCCAGCGCAAACCGCGTGGTGGCCGAGAAGATCTCCATCGTGCGTCGCAGCGCCTGCTGGGCCGCGGACGTCATGGAGTCCGCCTCGTCCAGGATCACGATCTTGTGGCGACCCGGAGGCAGCGTCACCTTCTGCTGCGCGAACATCTTGATCTTGCTGCGCACGGTGTCGATGCCGCGGTCGTCGGACGCATTGAGCTCCAGCACCGCCTGCTTCACGCTCGGGCCCAGCAGCTCGCGCGCCAGACTCAGGATGCTCGTGGTCTTACCCGTGCCCGGCGGCCCCGACAGGATCAGGTTCGTCATGTTGCCCGCCTGCGCCATCGCCTGTAGGCTCGCGATCGTGTCGCGGTTGCCCACCACGTCCGCCAGCACGCGCGGACGGTACTTCTCCACCCACGGAGCCTCAAAGTCGTCCGCCATATTGGTCCACTGTGGGCTTTTTGGTGCTGAAGTAACCTATAGTGAAGTAACTATGCTGTAACATGAGTGGAAGTAACATTGACTGAAGTAACGTGTTGAGGACTCAGACTGTCGACTTCAACAGTATCTAGCGTTGAGAAACGGTTCAAGCAGCAAGTCTCCTCCGCTTACGTAGAAGCGACTGGAGACCATGGTTCGTGCCGGCAAGGGGACTCGCGCCAAGCAGCTGCATCCGCACCAGCGCCGTCGTCTGTCGGAGGAGGGCAAGCGTCTGCTGCGTAGCGCGCTGGCCGCGGGCAGCGAAGGAGACGACGGATCCATTGACTACAGCATCATCTCGAACTGCGACGAGTCGTCGGTTGGGTCGGAGCTCGAGGGCGCGTTGCAATGGGAACAGCAGCAACAACAACAGCAGCAACAACTGCAATTGGCCACTGGAGGATTAAAACGCAAGGGACGCGGCAAGAAGTGGAAGGACGAGGACGAACAGGACGGGACGGAGGCTGCGGACGACGACCTCGAGGGTGCCATGGAGCAGCTCACGGAGAAGAGAGACACCACTAAGATTGCGGCGCTGGAGAAGATCCTGGTCATGCTACGAGCTGAAGTCATGAGCGACAGAGCGCAGACGTCCAAGATGACGCTGACGGCGCACACTCTTGGCTGTCTGAAGAAAAGAGCCAAGGAGTCCAGCACCTTGGCGCTTCGTGTGCTGAGCATGGTGGCGATTACGCTTGGCGCGGATGAACAGGGGTTCTATGACGACATATTGTCGTCTGTGGAGAGGATCTTCACGGACAGAGGGGACAGCGCGTTGCGTGTGGAGGCGGTGTATGCACTGAGCATCACCTGCTTCGTGTGCTGTCCAGACGACGAGCCGAAATGGGAGCTATTGGAGGTGCTGGGCAGTTTTATGGTGTCGGCGAAGGACGCGGAAGATGACGGCCATGACGAAAAAGAGTTCCCAGAAGCACTGACCATTGCAGTGATGGAGTGCTGGGCTTTCCTCGTCAGCTACTTCAACCCTTCCGTCATGATTGGCAAAGTGTATAACGCGCAGTCTATTGTGCATGGTCATGTGGCGGCGTTGGCAGGTTTTGTTCGAGGCGGGACGAATGCATCCGTACGGGCCTCGGCGTGTGAGGTGCTGGCGCTTATTGTGCAGTTCAAGTACATCACAGCAGGGGAGAACGGCTGGACTTATTCACATGAGTCAGCAGGAAGTATCATCAGCGGTTTGGACTCGCGCATCGAGGCGTACATGCGTGAGTCAGGAAAGAGCATCGGTAAGAAAAACCGAAAGACCCAGCGATCGATGTTGAAGGAAGTGCTGGAGACGCTGCAGACAGGAGAGGGGCCCCACAAGGAGATGCAGGCTGAAGGCGAGACGCTAACAGTGTCTACCTGGAGTCGCTTCTTCCAGGCACACGTGTTTCGTCGCGCGCTGCAGTCTGGTTTTCAGACGCATCTCGTGGAGAACGAAGTGCTGCGCGACGTTTTCGAAGTCACAGAGAATGTCAACGCGAAGATCCGATTGGTGTCCACTGTTAAGCGTCGTGCCGACCTCAAGGCGAAGTCAGTTCACAAACGCAACGACATGTCCCGCAAAGACCAAGCGCAGAATGCCTTCCTTTATGACGAGTAGCACTACCTCCACGCTCTGTCATCTACACTGTACTTCAAAAAAATGGTATTTCTAGAAAGCAGAGTAGACATCGATCAAGAGGGCGACACAAGACAGACAGAACACACGTACAAGCTACAGACCTCCACTCCAATGGAAAGAGTAGAGTTCCTTTGATTTAATTTCTGCTTCACTAGCGAAACAAAAGTGATCCGAGCCTGAAGCAGCTTGGGAATCCGCTCATACAAACATGAGTGCTTGCCTACTAGCCAAGCAGCTGGCGCAGAGCGTCCTGCTCCTCCTTGGTCTCTGCCGAAAGAATCTGTCGGTTGTCAACAATCTTGAGCAGCTCGCCGGTCTTGGTCACCTGCACGATGAGGTACACGTACTCGTTCTTCTTCATGTTCTGGTTCACCTCAGCAAACACGTAGGCGTGACCCGAGGGGCCCTTGATGTTGTACTTGATGCGAAGACGCGGAGTGCCGTCCTTGGCCGTGAGGTTCACGTGCTCAATGCGGTTACGACGACCCTCACGGTGACCACCGTGGTCGTGGCCGTAGCCGTGGATCGGCAGACCCAGACGTGACGCCACCTGCAGTAAAACACAGCAACTCCGTCAGTCGACAGCACTTCACTCACTCCATTCTGCAACCCTCTGCATCAACGTACGTCCGTGTTGTCCGACACAAAGTCCAGCGACTCGCTGAAGAGGCCGTTGGGGCTCATGCGGCTGCAGAACCACCACAATCATCTGTCAGAATCTCCCCCAACACCTTGCATTATCCCCACAGCTTCAACGCCCACATACTTGGGCAGCAGTTCACGGGCGACAAAGTAGACGCCGATCGCTCCCAGACCAATGAGGCCGAGCCAGAAGCCGCCTGTGGCCGTGGCCGTCACCTTCTCGTACGGCGAGAGCACCAGCGCGTCCGGGGCCTTCTGCCCCTCCTTAGTAGCCTGAGCAGCCGGCTGTCGTCATCACCGTCAAAACCATTGCAATAATACCATATCGGTAGAATATCCCGTTAGAACCTAATGATCGCAGTGGAAATCTCCCACTAGAAAAGCAGACCGAAGCATGTGCGTCACCTTCTCCGGGTTTAGACGAGAACGCGTCGACGTGAAGCTGCGCGTGGAGGCCGCCGGACGACGAGCCACGACCTGCAGCGCGCGCGAACGCTGCTGCAGTGCCAACTTCTGCGCGGCGCGGGCGGCGGGGGCGGACAGGAAGCGCAGCATCTCTCGGTCTCAAAACGGAGCTGCTCGTTGTTTGATGGAGGATCGGTTCTATCGCTTGGACATTGTGTGGCGAAATAGAGGGCGCTAATTGGTTGATAAATGGACAATTAAACTTACCGTAAAACAAAAAGTGCGTACGCATAACCATAAAACTCTTCACCATGGTCAAGTTGACCTTGGTTGCTATTTGCACCCGGAGCCGCCGGCGAGGACCAGACAGGCAGTTCTTGGGAAGATGGAGAGGAGATTTGTGGTGACGGACCATAGTAGAGCGAAGACGAAAATGGAGACGGTGGCGACGCCTCCCCAGAACCACGAGCGGGCACGTCTCTTGAGTGCTTGGGTCTCACGCTTCTGACGAGGAAGCAATGGCAGCCATGCGAGCGACAGCAACTTCATGATATACGCGATCACGAACGTCCAGGTGACATGCCAGCGCACGTGTGTCGAGTCGTGGATGATGTCGGTCACGCCCACGTCGAAGAGAGCGTTGACATTCTTGGAGATGCAGGAGGCAAACGGACTTGACAGGTTGCTCACAGTTGTCAGTAGGCCATACACAGCAGCTTCGTTGCCAAGCTCAGCCAGCTCCACAACGATGAATGTCGACACGAGGAAGTTCATAGCTTGCGGAAGCTCCTCTAGGATCGGCGTGCCTAACCAGAACCACTGGCTACGCAACACGTCCCAAATGGTCAGCATGCCCACGATGGCGTCCAGAGCAACCACCGACACTGTCGTCCAAGCAACAACACGTCGCCAACTCCAACCCAAGCCAATGCGCTTGGTTACATACAGCGCTGCACTAAACACGACAAGCCCGAGCACGGAGAACAAACTCTCGTTGAGTGGGTGTACACGGGCCCAGTACCGCTGAATCGGGTCGCTTGCTGTGATCGTGAAGCCGTCGAAGATCCCGCTGAAGAATCGGTAGGCCAGGATCTGCACCATGGCGGAGTTCTGGATCAGCACCCACAGGCTGCGCATGTAATCGCCAAAATGCGGTACATGTTCACCGAGTGACGGCTCTTGCACCAGCCACAGCGCAGCAGGGATCGCCACCAGACTCAGAAGAGAGAAGATCAGCATGAGCTGGCTCATCGTGAAGGACCACGAAAACGATCCTCCGTAATCTTCGCCATTAAGACCAAACCCAACCAGCAGAGCTGCCAGGATCATTGCAACACTGCGCACAAGGTAGACTGTAGACTGGATGTTACCACGAATATTTTCTGGCTCACGCTGCGCAAACTCCACCACAAGACCGTCGGACGCCACATCGGCGATCACGTAGCCCGAGCTGGCTAGCATCATCAGCACAATATAAAGAGAGCCCGAGTTCGGTGCCTGCCAGTTCACGCGGCCTCTAAGCTCACCCAGAAATAATTTCGACAGGTCTTTGCCACGTAATGTTGAGTCTACGTAAAACGGGGCCTCTTGGTCCACGAAAACGAGAATCAGCAGCATACTTGAACACACCAGCCACCCCACAACCATGTATGCACGGCGACGAGAGCGAAATATGGGGAAGCAGTCGGACACAACTCCAATTATCACTTTGAACGACCAAGGCAGCGAGAGCAGCACACGCGCCGACAGCGTCTGGTAGCCGTTCAAGTGCAGGTAATTATTCAGAAACGGGTACACGGTACGCGGCAGTCCGCCGTACAACAAGCCCACAGATGCATATTGTACTAGCAGACCGATATGGCGCCAATGGTATAAGTTCGGGACGTCACCGGTTCTTAGTGGCTGCCCCTCTCCTGTTCCTTCTTCTTCCTCCTCAGCTTTTCGCAACGGAGTGTCACCAACAATTTTCTCTTGATCCGCTTCACCAAAGCTCGAGGCAGCGGAGCGCACGTACGAGAGCCGCTCCAGGCGCTGGGCGCCACACGCAGTATCCACGACGCTGATATCCATCACGACCAACTGGTTGGCTGCTATGCGTTCCATGCAAACGTTCTTATCTTTCACAACAAATGCTACACCTATAGCCCTCGTCCCATACAGCCCCACCGTCAACTGTTTGACAGAAGGTGACAAACATCCAGGCAGCACCAAAACATCCAGGAATGTTCGTATTTCATGGTGGCGGAGCTGCTACAAGGAGTTGCTCCAAGCTGTTGTAGTGACCAAGTGATCATTCCCCGCGTGCAAGTTGAAGCGGAAATCCACTATTATCAGAATGACGGTAATCTCCTCCATTACTGCATATTCGCCCCTCTCAATTCGCATATTGAGTAGGATAGATCGATCGCCCAATAAAAAATCATTTCTCTAAACGCCAAAGAGGAGGAAGAAGCTTAAAAGTTTGGTTGGTTGTCTACGTCTCCCCTGCACGCAATATGGCGTCTATGTGGTCGTCCTTCACCTACGTGTTGCTCCCGCCCGCGGTAGTTCTGTACGTGCAACTCGCGCTGCAATTGAATGCTTTCTCGCCAAGATACAGGAACTCAATGTTTGCTCTTTAACTGTAGGCTGCTCCTAATGACGATCCCGTTCCCGAGTCTCATGCTGAACCGGGGTGTCGTCAAGTTCGGCGACTTCGTGTTTAACATCCGCATCGGCACGCTCAGCATCTTCTCCGTCATCACCGCAGTCTCCTTCGTCGTGCTGGTGGCTCAGACGTACGACCTGCAGAAGCGCTACTCGGTGCACACGGACCCGCACATCGAGGCGCATTACTCGGCCGATCTGCAGGTTCGTGGATATTGGAATGCAGGAGTTGTGGATAGTGCTCTTATTAAAGTGTATTTGTGTGTTTGATGTTTAGAAAAAGGCTTCGCGGTGGCGATCCGAGAGGAACTGGTGGATTAGTGCACTCAGCTTTACCATCTACTGGTGCGTTGTCGCGCTAGGAGGAGGGGGGGGGGGGGGGGGGGGGGATGGTTGCAGACTGAGATAAGAAAAACAAAAACTGATCGACATGTTGTTTTGACTGTTGGTAGGATGCTGCTGCGTTTCCACGCCATGAAGAAGCAGCTGATCAAGGCTCAGCGTCACGAGGACTAGAGCAGTTCTTGGGTCGGTGGCGCTCCTGTGCCTGAATCTAGTTGGGTCGCTGCTACGTACAGTAGAAGGTGTGTCCTTTGGTATGGGCAGTAGGTGTATGAACTTACTTTTGTTTGCGATAAAAGCTCGCATTGCTCTTGATTAACAAACGTTTGTTTGTTTAACATACGTTGTGAATCTTTCTTGTTGTCGACCCGTTGGTCGTTTTTACTACTAGTATTGTTTTTTTGTATGCTGAAGACCCCGTTAACCACCTCGCTGGCTCGTTGCAAAGCAGGATATCTGGGATCCTGACGAAAAGTGGTTCGTTAGTTCGACCACGTGGGTGTTATCTTTGTTTGCCAAGGCGCCACCAGGGCACATCGAGAATGAGAACACTGTCAACATTGCTTCGAGCTGTGAGCATTACAGGCTCTGCAAGTTCAAACCCGGTTCTGCCGATTCGTTTGGTCTTAAGAGTCTGTATTTCTCACCTAGTGAAATCTGCATGCCGAAGGTGCTCATTACGACGTCGTATCTGAGCCCATATGGCACATTGATCAACTTATCGACGCTGTGGACACGTATAAAAAATGATAAGCTTGTAGATAAAAAGAGTTTATTTGTGTTCTTAACATCAGCCGCTGGGATTTTGACAGGTACGAAGCTAACGTAATTTGAGCGACGGAGAATACTGTAAGCGTACATGTACATTTCCGTGGTTGGACAGACAAACAGAACGAAGAGCTGCCAAGGACGTTGATGAGATTGATGCCGTTGAACTCCAAAGGTGTCGAATTTGGTGCGACATTCACGAACACGACAGCGTATCATGGTGTCCGGTAAAGCGCTACAGCGAAACGGCACTGTGCTTGAAACGAAGAAATCGGAGAGGATCTGGTGGACGACGAACACCTCAAGATGGATCCTCAAGATGAGCTGCTTAGCCCCCCCTCCCCCCCCGCTAACAAGTCTTCAATTTCTCCGTGAAGTCAGTGCTGTAAACGCTTTGACGTCGAATGTCATCCGCAACTTACCGTTTTGAATGAAATACAGTCGAACTAGGTCGTCTGCGACTTACGCTGGGAATACCATTTTGTTTTATGTTTTAGCAACGACTAGTTGTTA
>LGSN01000213.1:0-90600 GCA_001314375.1 Phytophthora podocarpi | reverse complement strand
AATCCCCTCGCTCACTTTCGTGCCGCGTCTGCGAAAGCGTTGGGCCCAATTTTCCAGATATGATTGCCACAAGGACCCAATTTTGTCGAAGTTGCTTTTCTTGTGTAGCAGTGGTGGCTACGATCTCGCTAAACTGTCTGCAATCAAATTTAGCTGGGAACCTCTAGAGTAGCGGCAATTGTGCGGCAACGAAATGGTATGGTGATCGTCCATGTCATCTGATACATTTATCTCACATGAATTTAGCGCCCATTTCCGCCCCTTGCATGCCCATTTGCTGCGAAACTCGAATCCTGAGACATACAACAAACAAGTGCAGATGCAGTTGCTTTCTCTTTTTTTGGGTCGCTTGACCCTCCCCCACGTTAATTTTGGCCAGTGGTAGGCCGGCCCGGCCCGCGAGTGGCACATTGCATAGCAACGCCGAAAAAGCCAGGCCATCTTTGCAAAAAGCAGGCCCACACACTCGCCGATTTCCCCCCGCTGTGTCAAGAAAAGCTTTGGAGCGCATTTCTCGATTTGTCGCACTACTCCGGAGCGACGCCAACGGTTTCCTCTTGCATTTGGCATTTGAATTCTCCCCGCTTTCCAACAGCAGCAGCATCAAGCGAACGAGCGTGTTTCCCGCAGTTGCCAACCCGTCGCCTGAGTCGCAGTCCGTTACTAGTATTTAGTCGTCGCCGCCATGATGAACTCCCAGAGCCACTCGAACATGCACGTCTCGACGCTGCAGCCGTCGCTGTCCCCGCAGTCCGTCACGCGCCGCGCCACCGTCGCCAACGACGGCGAGCTGTATCACCACCGCGCATCGGGCGCCACCATCGAGCGCGCGCCCAGCACCGACAACCAGGTGGACGTTCAGATCCTCAAGAAGCTGTCGGCCTCGGTCTCGCACTTCGAGGGCCCGCGCAAGAACTTGTCCTTCGTCGTGTCGGTGGAGACGCTAATCCCCGGCCGTCGCGCCTTCTCGGACGAGCGCGAGTCCTGTCAGCTCGTGGCCAGATCTTTCGACGACTTCCGCCATTTCCGCAAGTCGTTGCTCGCCCGTGTAGGCAGCCTCCACGACCCGGCGCTGCTGTTCTCTGGACGGAGCGGCAAGTGCAGATGCGAGGGCGTCAATGGCTGCCCCTTCGACGTCACTCGGAGCTTCCTCGAGCGGCTCAAGTTCACGCGGATGCCCTTCCTGAGTCTCGGCGAGAGCGAGACCGACCTTACCAAGCGCCAGCAGGAGATGGACAACTTCCTCCACATCATCTTCGCCATCCTGCACCGCATGCAGCCCGGCTCGTGGCACCCCGAGTGCCGGTTCCTGCAGGACGTCATGGCCTTCCTGGAAGTCGAGGAGTCGTTCTCCCAGCAGATGGAACTGCTGCTGCGCTGCAAGAACCGCCACATGAACCTGGACGGCTGGAAGGCGCACACCCTTGAGACTTTTGGCTCGGGTATCGGCGTGTAAACGCCTGCGTTCGACCAGCCGAGCCAGCCAGGCTGTGGCTTCTGGATCCACGGATCACGAACGAAGGGGTTCACCGCCTTCAGAGCCACAGAGGGGAGACTCAACGTCTTCCACTAGTTATTTATTCGATGACGACGTGAAGTATTAGTATTCGGCTCTGCAGCGTGCAGGGCGGCCGAGAAGCAGAAAACAACTTGTGCCTCTTGAACGAGTGCTACATTTATTAACACGATAGCCAGTTCCCACACCATCAGCACTGCTTCAAAATCGATGTGGCTTTCTACTACCGGTACTTACTTGGCAGATGTCGGCGGGAACGTGACTTGGCGCAGCAGCTCCATGGGTCCTCCGTGAGTCTCGAAGAAGACGCGCTGCTCGTTGTTGCGCACAAAGAAAGATCCGATAAAGCCGATTGAGTTCACTTCGATACCGTTGAAGCTTTGGGTCTTCCTCGGGATAAGGAAGAGGAACGACGACGTCAACAGCAAATTGTATGCTACGGGCAGCGACGATGGCGTCGAGGAGGTCGCCGCTTGCTCAGCGGGTTTCGGATACTCCGTGCTGTTTATCTGCTTGAGGACCCTGTCGTAGACGGCGACGATATCTGTTGCGGCCTTCTCGCTGTCGACACCGTCAGCGAAGTCAATGCGGTGGAGGACGTGGCAGAATGGGAGCTCCGGCAGCTGAACGGTCTCAGTCGTCGGGTACGCGCGCAGCTTCTGGTCGATGAAGTGCAGCAGCGGCGGCTGGAAGACGAGGACGCACACGCAGGTTGTGTCAGCCTCAGAGTTGGATGTATGATGAGCAATTATCGTACCATCTCAAGCCCAGTGATCGCTTTCATGGACGGATACGTCATGAGTTGCATGTGCTTGTGGGGTTGGCTACGAACAGAGAGGAGGATCCAGAACAATGAGCCCATCAGTACCAACACCATCTCCACCATATCTTTGAATCAAGCAGAATTGTACCTGGCACCGCTCTCGAAGCCGCAGTTGAAGAAGGCGAAGGCGTCCAGGCCCTGCATGGCCGTCCACATGGCGCGGAAGTCGGCGGCGTCGAGCGGTTGCTCCTGCGGAGCGAACTCGATTGTGGGCAGCACCACGTGCTCGTCCGCGACGTTGAACTTGTTGAGCACGAGGTTGTGCGTGCCGTGCAGCTGCGTGACGAAAAGATCCTGCTCCAGGTTCTCCTCTGCGAAGGGGTCTCGGAAGGCCCTGGGCTTCGCCTCCTTGCTCTCCGCCGGCTTGGGCTTGCTATGCGCGGTGTCCACGGCCCATAGGATATAGCGAATTCCATCAGATGACGCTGGCAGCAGCTCGTAGCCGGCCGTGATCTTCTTCAGCGCCTGCGACTGCCCCGCACGCTGGGTCACGTCCAGCATAGCCTTCCGCAGCATCTTGCTCATCAATGTGAAACCTATGTGCACCACGTCGGCAATTTCGTCCAATGACAGACGTTGTTGCTGCTGACTGGCCAAGAACGGCGCCATTCATTCATTCCTGCTGTGACGATGGCTGCGGTCGTGATGCGCGGCGTGCTCAAGCGCAAGCTGCAGCTGGAGCAGGAGGATGCCACCGCCACCAAGAAGCAGCGCGTGAAGAAGGCGACAGTTACGGCCATGGACGTGATGAACCACCTGCTGGCGCCCGACGGAGACGTGGGCTACGACGTGACGGACGCCGATTGGGAGCAGCTGGTGCAGCTCACGCAGCAGAGCGAGCGCTTCGACCAGCTCTTCTCGTTCCCGGAGGACGCACCCGGCTGGGTCAGTACCAAGGCGAAGAAGAAGAAGACGCACCTCAATATTGTGGCCGTCGATTGCGAAATGTGCGTGACGCAGGGGGAAGGCTCCAGCGAACGCATGACCAACGCGCTGTGTCGCGTGTCGGCGGTGGATGGGGAGAATATGCTGCGTAACATCATCTCCGACTTCATCGTGCACCAGCCGGAGGACGGCTTCCACATGGTGGACCCTAAGACGGACATCCACGGCATCACTCCGGAGCAGATCGCGAGCTGCAAGATCACCATGGCGCAGGCGCAGAAGAAAATGCTCAAGTACATTAACCGGGATACGATCGTGGTGGGCCACTCGGTGTATGGCGATCTGGCCAGTATGCGCATCAACCATCGACGCGTCATTGACACGTCGCTCATTTTCCAACGTAAAGATGGAAATCCGTCCCGTGCGACACCTGGACTGAAGGATCTTACTGAGTTCTTGCTCGGCTTTGAGATGCCGCAAGGACACGACAGTACTGTCGATGCTCAAGCTTCGATGATGGCGGCCAAGTATGCTGTTCGACATGAAACAGGCCGGATCATTCCGTCAGCGTTGGAGCTGCACGGACCTCGGGTCAAGCCACGTGATGAGGGCTCCCACTCCGATAGGATAAAGGTGAAGACGGAGTATACGGGCCCTGCCATGCTTGTTGCGACGGCTTTCCAGCTTGGCCAAACGACTGGCGAGTCATCCAAACCCACAGCCGTTAAAGCTCCTGCCAATGAAGCGTCCTACATCGACATGGCCGCTATCAAGAAGGATGAAGGCAGCAAAAACGCAATGTCCGCAGCTATGATCGCACGATCCTGCCGCTTGCGCGTGCATCGAATTCCGAAGGGCTTGTCAAGCAAAGACATCGAAAAGTTCTTCCTCGAGAATACCAAGATCGTTCCTATTGCAGTGGAGAAGATTGCATGGCTGCCGAACCAAAACCGTGGGTCGTGCAGTGTGACCTTCTCGAGCAATGCTCACGCGGCACTAGCGTTCGAGAGCGCCCAGGGACCGAATGGCAAGACCAAGGTCACGAACGACTCCATCGGCCGCCCGCAGAAAACGATTGCTGTTGTGAGTTACATGGGGAAGACATACAAGAACGTGGCACTCGGCATTCTTTAGTTTCTGCTGCGAAACAAGCAATCGGCATGGGCCTTTGCGTACTTAGACTCCAGGCCAAGCTTATTTACGCTGCTAGGAATAAATAGAGATGCATTTCTTCACGTGTCGGCCGTATCTGGTTTGATACCTGGAGAATCTAATGCCTCACTACCAGTTAGTAGCAGCTTCTTTTTAGTTGCAGCTGCACGTTTGAAGAACTTGGCATCCTTTTCAGCTGCATATCGGCGCTGTTCGTCGATGAACTGCTGCTCTTGTTGAAGTTTGAGGATCTCTCTCCTTTCCTTCTCAATCAGCCAGTTCTGTAGTTTCGTTTGCTTCTCGATCGCCTTCCTCGACAGCTCCAGTTCCTTCTCGACCGTCATGGCAGGTGTGGCTTGCATGTCGTTTTTCCAGTTCTCTCCATTCCCATTAGCATCGACGCTCGACGCTCGACCTCGTACTCGATAAGCCATGTCCGTTGGGGCTGCCGGCTTAGCTGCTACTGCTCCTGGAGATGTGAACGTGCCGAACGACCTGAGCTTCATTGCTGTACGATCCAAAACGTCAGATTAGATTCACGCCACAAGTTTTAGTACGAAGTCTGTCTGTTACGTACGAGGTCGAGACTTCATTATGGTGCCACCATTAAATGTTCTGCCTCCAGTCTGTAGCGGGGAGTGAGAAGCCGATAATGGCGGGTTGCTAGGGATACCCTGGAATCCTTGAAAGAGGCGCGTATGGATCGCTTTAAGCTCTTCTTCCTCGATCTCGAAGCGGAAAAAGCGATCCGACGCGTCTTTTAGCTGACGAACCGTGTTCTCTAAGTGCTACATGACGACATTGTCAGTAAGACAATATCAAACAAACTCGCTCGAGCTCTAAACATACCTGCTTGGCCTGAACAATGTGTGGATCAACAGCAACGCTCGATGTCATTGGACTTCCTCGAGGAGACTGTTGCAGTCGCAGTTTCTCTAGCTCCTTTTGTTGCTTCTCGTTCTGGTGCTTGAGCTCTGTGTTCTCGTGAACCAATCGAACGACCCTGTCCTTCAGCCCTGCAGTTGCCTGATCGCCACTTTCGTCGTGATTGTCATTATTGTTGCCACTATCGCTCTCATCCGCGTCATCACCGAGATTTCCGTTGTTAGGCAGTCGAAGTAGCCGAACGACTTCGCGCAATTGCTCAAGCTCTTCTTGGAGTTTTTCGACATAGGCTGGGTCGATCTCTCGTTGCTCATTTACACGCACCATAACCATAACCTTCTTGGCTCGATCTGCAAATTTGAGCGTAGAAATTGATTCTTCAACACAGTCCAGCGACGGCGACAGCGTAGCGATGATTTTCGTTTTGGTGTTGCCACCTAAACTATCCTGTAACAGCCTTGTCAACCTCGAGTCACGATACGGTACGTGACCAGAGCCACCTGTTGACTTGCTGGACAGTGAGGCGATGCATCTTCCAAGAGTGTGTAAGCTCAGGTTAATGTTTGTCATCTCCGAGATGTGATGCTCCTTCATTTCGGACCCCATATTCCACTTTTCAGACCCGGCGAGATCAACAAGATTGAACTTGGACTTGAGAACTGTGCCATCTTTCCGCCTCTGTTCAAGAAGCAGCTGAAACACGCTGTGGCTTCGACTACTCACCTGGTTCATGTGAGTGGAGCGCACAGCACGGTTCTGCTCACCGCACTGCAGCAACTGAAGACAGTCACTAACGCTCCGTACTGCGTATTCGGACAGTCCTTCGACAAAGATCCCATTCTTACGGTCTTCGTGGATCTCCAGTGGAGTGTTCATTTGCGTGTCGCGCAACAAGTCAAATATCTGCTCGTTGTAAACTTGTACGAAGGAGCAGAACACTGTTGCCTGGGCATCCACCTCCATTTGCACGGTCGCTGCGAAGATCTCTTTGATAGCACGCGGGATGATGCCTGCCTGGCTATTCTGAAGCCCTGGCCGATACCGCGATAGATCCGCCTCAGCACCGAACATTGTGAATGACTTGCCACTTCCCGTTTGGCCGTAAGCAAACAGAGTTGAATTGAATCCCTGGAGAAAAGATTGGGTGCACTCGTGTACACGGTCGTAAACTTGCTCCTGCGAGAACGTGTGGTCGAAGACGGCATCGTACGCGCATTTAATAGTTGATTCGGATGTACGCACTTCAATGGTCTGCAACAGAGGAAATCATCACGTTAGGCTTTGATCTGTCTAGCTCGGATTAACGACTGTACAAACCTGGTGGTCTGTTGCGCGAATCGAGTGAGACCCTGCACATCGCTCTTGCGCTGTCTCGCGCTCGATCAGCGGTCGAATACGTATGAAAACCTGGATGTTCTCGGAAGTGCCGCCCCGCCGGACGATAGGAGGAGTTGCTGTGTCAGTTTTTGACTTAGGAATCGTAGGAGAAGCCGTCTCTGGCATGGAATTCTTGCTGGCCATCGTGGTGTCCACTTTGAGTTTGTCTGTGGCTTTCAGTCCGACTGGCATGCCACGCTTCGTGGAGGATGCACGACCTAGCGTGGCTGAACCACCTCGACTTGACTTGGCAGGCACCGGGACGGATTCAGTGTTGATGAGTTGGCAAAAGTGCGGCACTCTCGGATCGGACCACGACTGGCCGCAAGGGCATGTGGAAGGCGCAAGCTCCCGTAGCTCCGGAATGGTGTCGCACGAGCTGCGTGCTCGATCACAGATAAAATGGCTCGGTGACAGCTAATTTTACGCAACGGATGCACATGTAGCCATCTCCACGAAGTTGAACTTTGTTTTGGGTTATTTGAAGTTACGTGGACCACACCATTCCATAACTTTGGGTTCGACTCATTGCGTTTTGGGACTGCATCGGTTGACTGGTCCACACCTGAAGTCTCCATTGCAATCATGACCGAGGGCTTCACTTGGGACGCCGCGCTGGCGCTCGTGCGTTGGCAGCGCACGCGCCGCGGCTACGACGGCGACGCCGCCCTGTTGCAGACGGGCTTCTCTATGCTGCAGCCTGATGCCGACAGCCAGTTCGGCCCACAGAGCGCGCTGTGTCGCGCCGAGCGCGCCTTCAACCTGCCGTGGCAGCGCGTCGTGTCCGAAGTGCTGCAGTTCGCCGTGTTCCTCGTCACGAAGGCCAAGCGGGACGACGAGCTGCGACCAGAGCAGACGCAACAGGCGCTGCGACTGCTGCAGATGGCACTCAACGCGTTCGCAGTCAACGGCGACGCGCAGCTCACGACGCTGCCGCTGAACTCGTGCAACCTGCTGCTAGCGGCGCTGGCGGAGACGCTGGAGAAGATACAACATGACGACGAGACGCTGCAGACGCTCCAGGACGTCAAGGCCGTGTTCGTCTTCCTCTTCGGACTACCCAGCGAGCGCGCGACGGCCACGGCGGCCAATTTCCAGATGTATCGGCCCCCGACGAACGTGTTTGCTGATTTCTTGAAGAGGGCACTTAACGCAGCTTTTAAGTCGCTGACGCAGTTGCAGAGCAGTGGTGAGGATGCGGAGAAGACAGAACAGGAGAAACTGTACGTGGACGTGGTGCACGCGGCGCTGTTTGTGTTCCAAGAGCTGCAGAAGACGCAGACGAACAAGAAGAAGGTGTTCTTGGCCATTGCCAAGACATCGTTGAGGGATTTCGTGGCCTACCGTCACTCTCTTGTGACGCTGCAGAAACGAGGTGTGGCGGGTGTTGAAGCTGTGACGGCGTTGCTGGATCGCGTGGTTGAAGACGCGCTATTTGACGCGGAACATATTCGTCAGTATGACGGTGCAATGGTGCATGCCGCTATTTGGAAGAAAGGAGGTGGCAGTAAGGATGCAGCACAGGGAGAGCAAGACGACAAACAGTCAAAGAAGCGACGGAAAGCAGGTGGTGCCAAGGCGTCGTCGGGATTGGTGTCCTATCAGAAGAATTTGTTCGACGAACTACTGAGTTTGCTGTCGGACCAAGAAGTGCAAGAGGAGCTGAAGGCATCTGTCGGTGGCTTCTTAGAAGTGCTCGTGCGTGGGTTCGCTACCCGCATCCGTGCAGCTGCCAACACAAAAATCGAGGACACCAAAACGGACTTGAAGACAAGTCGCAAGCGCGCAGCTATCGTCATTGCTACCACGTCGACAACGTACTCGCCTTTCAAGTTCTGGTCGGAGTTGTGTGCCGTGGCGTATTCAGCTTTTCAGCAGGAGGCAGAGAAGAATGGTTTTCTGCCCGTACTGGTGACCCTGTATAACGCGTTGTTCCGAGCGCTGTGTGAATGCGACGTCTACCGTGTGACCGAAGATACAGAGGAACGCGAGCAATTCCAAACGATGGAAAAAATGCTTTCGTCTTTTCTGGACGTGCTCAACGTAGAGCATGGCGATGAAGTTGTTGCCAATGCTGATCGAGCTTCAGAAGAATGTGAGGTTGTATCCAGTGCGGTGCGGTGTTCGCCCAACCTTGTAAACTGCTGCCTCGTTCCAATTTTCGAGTTGCTTGGAGCGCAGGCTGTGCAAAGCTACCCGGCTGAAAAAAATGAAGATAGCAAGAGTGGGGTTATCGCGGCTGCTAGTCACGCAGTAGTGGAGTTAATTCATGCGTACGATTCCATGCGTCTTTTGGATACATTCCTGAAGGCCGCCTTCGCGATCCAGCGAGCTCACGAAGGCTTGTACAAGCTCTTTTCGATTCCTTCGTGCGAAACCACTCTTCGTAAAGCGTTCATGGCCCTACCGCCTGGTCAAATGAGTGTGTTGTGGAACCTGCTCGTGGAGCAGATCGCGTCTTTTGCATCAAGCGATGATAGCATCCGGAATGCACGTGGAGTGGCGGTTGCGCGCTTGCTTTTTCAGACTTTCGTCCAAGAGATTCACGTGGTACCCCAGAATCGCTCGAAAGTGTTGGGGCTTGTATCCCATACCCACGAAAAACTTCTGTCCTCGTTCGCAGACGAACTACCTCAAGCCACGGGGCCATTCACGTCCTATCAGCGAGAACTGTTTTGCATTTTCGGAGAGTTGCTGATGTTTGACTCTGTATTGAATGCTTCCGTTCGCGAGCAAACGTTTGATCAGATATTTGACAAGCTTGAGGGTGATCGATTCGGTACTGTGATGGAGCAACTATTGAGCACTGCTTCGTCGAGCATCAAGACGAAGAAGAAGAAAGGCAGCAAAGCTAAGGCTTCAGACAGCGAAGCGAACAGTTTCAGCACGAGTCATGGGCTTGGTGCTGCTGGGATTGTCAAACTCTGCGTGCACTGGCTGCGGAAAATGGGAGCTTCGAGAGGTACGACAGACGATGACGTTAAGGTTTCTCGCGAAGGGCGAGAGAAGGTGACTCGTTTGGTTATCGAGTATATTATCAACTGGAAATGCTGGGAGGCAGTAAGCTTTCATCTGCCGGAGCTAATGGACAACGCGAGCAACGATGAATGTGATCACTTTTTCCGCGAGATACTGAGTGCTTTCATTAGTGAAACCGTATCCGGGGAGTTGGATGGTTCGGCCAGGCGAATCATTTGCGACGCGGGGTTCTATGAGATATCAAGTCTTAGGAATATCGTGCCAGGTTCACTGACCACCATGGGAAAGCGATTTGTGGACGACGTACAGCGTGGATCATTGACGAGCTTGGAAATACCTCTTCGTTTCTTCAGCTTCTTGTTAGAGCTCCCGTCCGGCTATCTGAAGCCTCAAGAGTGTGGAGAGCTGTTAGCAACCGCTCTTTCTCTTTTTAATGCGATCAGTGTGGCTGAGGACAATGCCTATGATAAGGCAGAAGTATGTCATACTTTGCTGGCTTGGATTCAGCTGCACTTTAAGATTGTTGGAGTTGAGGTACACAAGTCGCGGGAGGCTTTCCCAAAACTTGAGGAGCAGCTACGTAGCGGGGCACGCTTCGTTTTCTCTCAGCTCGTGGTTGACGACGCTGTCAGCGTGTCACTCGTTGCCGAAGTGCTTGGATACTATTTGGATATTGGTGCGAATACATTTGTTGGCGAATTGCTGAATAATGTCTTCAGCAGTAAGAATACAAAGGACAAATCCGCAGACAAGATTACAAGAAAACTGAAGCGCGCTGTCATGGTTGTGGAGGCGCTGGCTGCGTACCGAACCAAATCAAATTCTTCTAAGGAAGAGAAGGATTTTGTCGAAAGTGTTGTGGACGTTGTTACCCGCGAGAAGGTGTGCGAGATGACGGATGGCCCGTTGTCTTTTGAGGTGCTTACTGCTCTCCTCAAGTACCAGTCTGTACTGCACAAACTAGCCCGCCAGCACAAGAATCAACAGACGATGGCTGCCGAGGGTCGAGTGTTGCCATTGCTCGTGAAGCATGTTGGCGGTGCTTTGGCGGCTTCAATGAAGCTGATTGTCGCAACCAGTAACTCCACGGAAGACATTAAGCTCCAAGACGCGGCTTGGTCCTTCTTCGCGAATTTCTGTGAGGAGTACGCTTCATTCCGCACGTTTGTGACTGCTCTGGAGACGTATGGGTGTCTGCTGGCGGTGTCACTTTCACTTGTTTCGCGCAATGTCACAGTTTCATTAAAACAGAAGAAGGCGGTGCTAGCGTTGCAAGCAGTGGTGACCAACGCGAATAAGGATGAATTTCGTCTGCTGCTCTCAACGATTGTGCAGGAACTCGTAGCGCGTGAAAGCCAACGGAAGCTAGGTGCACTGCGTGCCCTGTGCTTACTTTTAGGTGGAGACCGAAAGCTAAACGCGTCGCGACGGCTACTTCTGAATGAACGCAAGGAATCAATCGTTGAGGCCTTGCTCCAGAACTTTGCTGTCCAGTCGTTGCACATTGGAGCCGTATCATCAGATCCCGTCGACAGCACTGTTGCTCTTCGTGTTTGGAACTTAAAGGCCTTCGTGCTGGTGTTTTGCAAGGCAGAGCTTTTCACATGGAAAATCCACGAACTACAACACGTTTTCGCGGGCTTCCAACCTCTGGTGGCGGCGGTATCGTGCTGGCAAGCTGGAACCAACACATATAACCCCCAAGAGCTGCATGAGTTGTGGACGCTTTCGTACACACTACTGTTGCGTATCGTGCGAAACCACTTCGCGTCGCTGGTGAACGGCATCCCGCACCTTGTCCAGGCATCAAATGCACTCCTTCAGATGCTAGTGTTGACCTCTGCAAACTCTGAGTGTGCGCAGAATTGCTCCGAGTGGAGCTCAAACCTGGCGCGTTTGTACGGGTACATGAAGGAGCACGACGTTCAGCTCCGCAAGCATGTTGTCTATCTCCTGATGGCGTTCCTTGTGGGTGTGACTCGCGACAAGCTAGCGGTGCGTTTTCAGCAGAAACTGCGACCCGGTGTGTTTGCCCTGCTAGACGTGTGTTCGCCTTATGAGAAGGAACAGCTTTTCGGGGCGTTGGACTCAACTGGCAAATCGCTGCTCAAGACTTTAGACACGAACTACAAGCTCACGCATCGCTACGTGGGCAAGGTCTAGGCTCCCTGACTGAAAGCGCGTAGCAGGTGAGAATTTTGTAAGACTAAACGATGCTTCCTTTGTTAGAGCTAAACCAGGTCCCAGCGACTTTCGCCCGTTTGTTGATTGTAGTAATACGTGCTGCCGCTTGCTGGATCGATGCACGGAATCCACGGTGATTCAGATGGCATTTGCCTCCTTGTATGTACGAGCTGCGGCAGCGCTACAACCGAGGGCGAATTTCTGCGTGTCAGTGACATTGACGAGTTGTTTGCGGCGGCGGCACGACGGCGTAGTCCGTGTAACGATACCGTGGATGTGGTCGATGCCGTCGACGGACGATCGCTGTAGTAGTCTCGAGCCGAGAGTCTATCCATGGTGTCTTCGTAGTCGCTCCAGGAAACCGACTCGCTGGCCCTGCTGCCAGTACGATACATCTTGGCGCGTGACCTAGTGATTGGTGATGTTGATAGCGAAGACCCGATCGAAGAGGTCGGTGAGGCTGGCGGACTGGATGAATACCCTGAATATACCGATCGGCGTGGGCTGTTAGTACGGCCTCCCCCGACCGCAGTTGCGGCTGCCACTGATTTGAATACTGGTAGCAGAACCTCGTCATCGCTTTCGCTGTCACTGCTGATGAGTGAAGACACATCGCCGTCGTTGTTATTCGGGCGTCCCGTTCGATCGGGGGAAGTGGGAACTGAAATGTGCAGCTCTCGCCGTTGTCCGCCACGAGCCGCTAGTGCATCAGCTAACGCCACTGCAGCTGAAGAGTTTGTCGGACTTTTCGCTTGATTGGTCTTCTTCTCCAATGAAGAATACATCGATGGGAGCTGTGACGTACACGCCAACGATAAGCAGAGTGAGTATGGGGCTTCTGTGATCAAGCACCACCTTTCTAGCGACAAACGAACCATTTTAGATGCCGGTGGCGGACGAGTAAGGTCTTCAACGGTTGTTGGAGGTGCCCGGTCTAGCAGGAACTCGGCTCTGGGTGAACTTACTGGTGTCTTGTCCGCCTGAGAAAGGAAGCAGAGAAGACAAACGGATGAGCGTACAGTGAAGCTTAGTTGTTCAAAAAGCAGGCTGCGTACATGCTGCAAGAAGAGTTTGAGTGCCACGAAAAGCAAGCTTCCGATGTGTGCCATGGCCAGGAAGAATGGAGCACGCAGGAGCGTCCAATGTACAGTTCCGCCGTCGGGGTTGATGGCCGACTCGCGTAGTCGGGCGTTGAGTCTCGCGCCAATTGCTCCAGTGAGTATAACAAAGCTGGTTGTGTACAACGACATATTGGCTCGTATCCGTGCAGCAAAGCAGTGACCGTGCGCGACGCTAGCAGCACCCACAAGACAGCAGCACTGACAGCAACAGAGCGAAAGCTGCACAAGGGCAGCGAACGAGACACCCAAGGCCGCCACAATTGGCAGGTACACGTACGACGTCGTGAGCGAGCTGGACAGGTAGGAGCCGTAGAGCGCAAGGGTGAGCTGTTCGCCGGTCAGGTGATGATCCACGATTCCGCCGATGATGAAGAACGTGCAGAAGGCACAAAGTACAAAAGCCAACTGGTAGACGGCACAAATCTGTCTTCGTGTGAGTTCCAGTAGCAACACGAACCCCAAAGCCGCAAGCACCAGGACTGCCCCCAACAGGTCATCGATAATGTGCACCCGCCGCTGGGCCTCAATCGAGTCGAACGTGTTCAAACCAGCCATCCTGGCCGATCAATTCGAGCCCAAGGTCCCAGGGAAAGAGAGCGGCGCGACTCGATTATCCGTTCCAGCGTGCGACTCGAACAGCTTGGTTGTCCAGCCACAACTATGAAAATAGTGCGTGATAAGACCAGCTTCGAGGACGTTACCTGGTATCTCTGACCAGCTATGTTGAGAACAACCTCATCATGTCGTGGATGACGAAGTCAACGCTTGACAACGGGTGAAGTTGAAGTGGAAGGAGAAGATTGAATTGCAGCATGTCAACGAAAGCCCTTGATGCGTCAATGTAGCATCGTGCCAGGGTATTGTGGCGAGTTGAATTTGAATTGAGCGCGAAAGATCGCGAAGATGAGAAGCAGCAACGCGAGCACTTGACTGGGGTAGTCGACGTAAGTGCTGTCCACGAGGTTCTGTTCACAGCATGTCAGCTCGGTTGCAGGACAAATACGACGTTATGTGCCTACTAACGACCTCATCGAATCCAGTGAGGTGTAGAACATCTTCCAGGACTTTGACCCTTCCCGAAGGTCGCGCGATATCTAGTTTGCGTCGAGGGAGTTGTTAGATAGCAATGAAGTTGATCGTGTTGGTGCCCGCGCTGTTGGCGCAGTTGCTGCTGCCGTGCACCGCAACGCTCTCTGGTCCCCACTATTTCCGCCCGACAGCACGAGTGGAATTGGGTGAAGAAGTCGAAGTCGCGATAGGGAACGATCTGGTCACTCCGATCGTCTGTGCGAGTACTGAAGCGACCGCATTCCTGGGATTCCAGTGCAGCTCAAGCTCCAGTTCGAAGACGGCTACCCCAGTGGCAACGGTATCTCGCACCGCGACCTACAACTTGCATGCGCTGGCCATTGGTGACTGGGGAGTGGATCTCGGTCTCGGCTCATGCTGCAACGTCTACCGCAAGACGGGCACAGGCAACTACGAGTATTACAAGGACCAGCAGGCACAAACTAACGTCGCATACTTGTTGGCGCTATCGGCCAAGAAACTGCAGCCTAAAGCCATCCTCGGCCATGGGTACGATGACTGGCACCTTCAATCTACTCGACTATTCTAACTTTTCTTATCTTTTGCAGTGACAACTTCTACTGGAACGGGTTGGGATCGGACGATGTAAACTACCGCTTCTTAAACTCGTTTGAGGCCAAATACTCGGACCCTGCGCTGATTGACATCAAGTGGCTCAATGTTGCTGGCAATCACGACCTCGGCGGGTCCATGTTTATCTGCGGCAAACGTGACAATCAATACGTCGAGTGTTCGGGGACTACAGACTTGCTCAAGCAATTGGACGAGAAGTTTACGAGGCAGAGCAAGTACGTGAGTCCGAACAACGATCGCTGGCAGATGCCCGGTCGGTACTACGTGGAGACTCTGGAAGACCCGGACTCTGGCGTAACGGTGGATATCTTCAACATCGACACCAATGCTGCAGCTGTTCACGGAGCGCAGCAAACTTGTTGCCAATGTTACGGCTACAAAATGAAGTATGGCGGCAGTCAGAGCTGCTCGAATGTGGCTCGCGGGGACGCTCTGTGCGCCGGAGGTGACACGGAAATGTTCGACGACTGCATGGCACAGATCGAGGCGTGGCAAGCCGACTCGCTGAAACAATTAGTGAGAGACGCTGCCACGTCCACCGCGACTTGGAAAGTGGTGAACACGCACTACTCGCCTCATTTCCACATGGACCCAACGATAATGGCGGAAGTGAACAGTATTCTGAAGAAGGGAGGCATTCATCTCTTCATGAACGGACACACCCATGCCGAAAGTCACGAGTTCGGGTCTTTCAACACGCATTTCGTGACCAATGGAGCTGGCGGTGGCATCCAGAGTGAAAGCATCGGTGACCCTCCTCCGTACGCCACCGACATCAAGCCAATCTGGAATGGCGAGAATGCACCCTACGGCATCTTCGAGCTTTCGTTCGCGGCTGATCAAATGAAGTTGCAATTCGTGACTTTCGACGACAAGTGGGTCTTTGCCCCGAAGAAAGACGACACGGTCAAGGGTGGGGCCAAGCTGGATCACTGCTGGCTCATTCCCAAGGACGGCTCGCTTGGCGAGGAGTGCTAGATAAAAATTGGACGCACATACATTTTAATCGTACATTTCCCACTATTTTGTGTACATTTTCGTATCGTACTGTTATATTGTATTTTGAAGTAGCTTACATGTACAAAAACCAAGT
The DNA here is from genome assembly GCA_001314375.1 of Phytophthora podocarpi. Lineage (NCBI taxonomy): Eukaryota > Oomycota > Peronosporomycetes > Peronosporales > Peronosporaceae > Phytophthora > Phytophthora podocarpi. Next base: position 74,923 of record LGSN01000213.1, on the reverse strand, counting down.
TTTATACCTGATCATTTTATCCGACCATGGAGTTTGAGGAGTGCTTCTCGCTGCTGGCCATGCGGCCTGCACACGCCCACGACCACTGCGAGGAGGAGCAGGTCCAGGACGCCAATGTTACTGAAAGTGAAGGAATATCTGACTCAAAGCAGAGTAAAGAGCCTGAGGACCTGACGCTGCTGAGCCCCCGAGCGCTGGTGCAGACCTTCCACCGTCTTCAGGAGACGCGCGTCCAGATCTACACCGATTTTCGACTGTCCGTTGCTGCAAATAGCCATGAAAACTATTGAATTTTTGTGGTAGCATAAATTTATTTTAATTTGTGTGAACTGTATGATGGATGGATGACCAGGGGCTTCCAAGTGCACCAAAAGACGCAACAATTCCCCACGTTCTGTGAGTAGACAGACCTCGGATGCTGTCGCTCTGGAAACATTTGTTTTCAGCGATATTGACAACCAAATTTTGGTTTTGATTGTGTTTTATTTTTAGGTTCTGGGATCACGGATCGCTTTTCGGCTGTCAGTGAGCAGATCAACCGCATCGAGAAGGTCCTGCGTGACGAGAAGCAGCAAGTGGCGATCGTGCAGCTTCTCCGCAAAGTTCAGCTGGAAGAGAAGGAGAAACTTCTTTTGGTAGGTTTATAGACTTTCGCTTGTTTTCGTGAGTTTACTTGGCTGAATTTTATTTTGATGTTGCAATTGTGTGCTGCACCCATAGACGTCTGCGGTGCTCGTCGAGAAGATGCGGCTCGATGATGCAGCCAAACAGCCCGAACCCGATGATTCCACCATTGCATTCTTGGAGCGGTCGGTGGAAACACTTACCACCAAACATACTGACTGCATGGTCCGCATTAACGAGATTTTGGAGGATCTGCGGGCTGAAAGTGCCGATCTGGAGGATGCCTAATTCACAAGATAACGTCGACATCTTCTGATATCAAGTGTATGACACTTGTGCTTAGACGCTCCGCTAGTTGCTACTTAATCGTGTGCTTTCGAGATTTTGTGATCGTGCTGAGTCGACCGCGCAAATCTGCTTCGTTCTGCTGTAGCGTTCGCAAGCACTCTTGCTCGTCCACATATTCAGGTGGAGGATCACGGATCAGACAACGCTCCTCACTCTCATATGCAGCAAACGCCGCCGGATCTTGTCGGCGCATGAACTCCAAGCGAGTCTTCTTCGCGTCCAAATGAAGTTGCATGGTTGAGTTCTGACGACGGTTTGCACGATGGAACTCTTTAGCTTGGGCTTCCTGGTGCTTCTGCCGCAGGATTTGTTCAAAGAAGGCATTCTCGTGCTCAGTTGTTTGCTGGCGAGAGCGCGTAAACACTTCATGTTGTGCTAGCTTGGTGCACACGGAAATGTTATAAGCATGCTCGATATTTTTTCGGATATACAGAGCGTCAGCGTAGATCGGGCGCACACCCTCCGCGTGAAGTGCACGCTCCACGTTTTGCCACATCTCGCCAAGCTTGAAAGTCGAGTACTCTTTCGCGATCTCCAGCATTACTTGGTCTTGCGGTGTAAGGTTTTCAGCATCACCAGCGAAAGACACGTTCGCTAGAACCGAGTAGATTTTGGCCTTCAGATTCACTTGAGGGTGAGTTTGATGGCTTTCTAACTGCAGGATGGAGCGCGTTGACTGCTTTTCATGCGCCAACCCCTGCGCTGCCTTTAGAGCGTCTTTGAGCCGTGCAAAAGCTGGAGATTCAGGCCTGCTCTTCGGTGACGGTGACGCATCGCCTTGGATGGTGGTTTCTGGTGTGACGATGAACGGACTTCTACAGTTTGTGATCGACTGGAAGGCGCTGTGTCGGACATTGGTTGTTGTTGACCCCATCAAGTCGTTTGTTGACAGCGCACCTGAAGAGCTAGTATCGATGGAGTCCTGGTTAGCGCGTTTTTCGGCAGCCTCCTCATCTGCGTAAATGCGAAGAAGCACCTCGTTCGCGCTCGCATTGTTATTGTCACCTGGTTGATCACTGCGCCACGCTTGGTACGACGGGATCGCTGCTGGATTCCCGCATATTTCAGCAAGTGCAGCCAATGCCTGATGCTTCAGCGCTTTCGGCGCCGCTTCTAGGATCGAAAGCAACTTCGGCACGCCATCATCGTTTATAAAGGCCGTCTCGCTCTCGAGATCTCCAATCACGCAAGAGCGCACCGCGTCAATAACTCCAACGAGAATGTTCTCCTCAAGAACCGAGTGCGATGGATCGAATTCGAGGTACCGAACGAGTGCGTAGACACCATTGGCACGGCGGAAGCGCTTGTGGTTTGATCCATCGTCGTTCCGACACATACTAGCACAGACAAGAATTGCATTACGACGAATTGCGAACGTATGACGCGATGGCGGTGCCTCAAAAATCTCCATAGCGGTCTCGATAACTCCAAGCTTACCCAACTCAGCCTGAAAAAACGGCAGCGGTGGAGATATCTGTAGCATTAGAAGCCAAGCAGAGGCCAGTACATCCTCAGTTCCCATATTGAGCTGGATAAACTCCAAAAGCTTAATATGCCCCTCAATCTCGTAGAAATGCTCAACAACGAACGGAGCTACGTGGTTCAGCAGACTGAGCGACATCCCTTGCAATAGCTGAAGCTGTGGAGTTGAATACTTGTGCGCAGAAGCCCGGGAAGATGCATTTAATTCCTGCTGTTGATTGATACCGACTTGGTTGGTAGTCACGTACGAAAGCCAGATCTCCATGAACCTGAATTGAACGAGCTCGCTCAGATTCGCTTGGTGATCACAGGATATTTCCGCAAGCAAAAACCATAACATCCGCTTAAACTCGAAATCTTCGTCGCTGTTAGTCGCATAGTGCTGGTTGTTGGCCGTAATGGCTGAAGCTGTTGCAGAGGATTTATCTTGCTGGAAGCGCCCTGACGAATTTCCTGATCCCTTGGCATGGGAGAGCTCCGCCGAGGTAGCGTAAGAGAATAAACATGCCGTCAAGCCTGTAGAGTAAAAGAAGTCCATTGAGCGTCGTCTCTTGGCGAGCAACTGAAGGATCATCAGACATTCGTTGCGCATCTCTTTGTCTTGTTGTCGATAGCCATGAGCTAGAAGTAGTTCTAGCACGTGAAGCAGCGCTTGGAATGTGAACTCATTTCCCAAGAAGAACGCAGCATTTCGCAACCGGAACACTTCAAGCAGCTCCTTTCGTGACGCACACTTGGTGACTGAGGATATTTTTTCGTGACTGAGCTCTAGTACATTCCAAAGAATTTCAAGACACAGCGGCAAGAGTTCGTCCTGGGGGTTCGTGATGCTTTCGAGGATAAACACAACATAGTGGAGTGCACCACTCACAACAAGCACTTCAGCACACCGTTGGTAGGCTGACAGTTCGTACAACAAGTCCATCAGCGCAAACAGCAGAGCAGACAACCTCATTTGAATGGGCAGAGCGTTGCCAATCACTCGCACAAGTTCTTCTTCCACACTGTTAGTAGTCTCGTCGGCTTGCTGTACAGATATGGAAGCAGAACTAGGCTTACTTGCAGAAGTATCACCTTGTTCTGGAGTATCCTCTCGCTTTTGCTCGACGTTAAAACCGGACAAATCAATCGTTGCCCCTCCCACGCCACGGTGGATCGTATTAGGAGCTGAGGATGGTTTCGTAGTTCGAGCTGATATTAGATTCTGTTGTGGCAAGGCATCACCGTTGTCAGAATCCATGGATTTTTCATTACTCGTAGCACCGTTGTGATGAGAAGAACCCTTGCGACCATTTGGCGGGGCTGACACAGGCTTCTTTTCACGCTGTTGTACCCCATTATTCTGCAAACTGGACGTCATCTTCTCTGCGTCCGTATTTCCATCGCTCGTAGATTCTTCTTGTTCATGATGTTGTTCAATGGAAGGAGGTTCCTGGTCCGCACACACGAGACTTTCTGTCGGATCCGGCGCATTCTCCACTGACTGATCCTCCTGCGGATATTCATGCTCGTCTCCTTCGAGTTCATCGTCAGGGAACAGGTCATGCATGACTGCCACAATTGCATCCACTGCCCCGGTTTCCTCCATGAGATTCTGACTGAAGATACGTGGTGTCAATCGCAGATCATCCGTTTTGCTGTCAGCGTTATTGCTCCTCGTTTTCGGCGCAGCGCGAGGCAAGCCTAAAGAGTTGACAGGTGCAAGGAAAGAGTTAAAGTAGCACAACCACTTGCTCACTGGTACATGCATATGCTTACATGCGCCGGTGGAAAAGGCCCGCAAGGCCTCTACAGCTGCAACTTGCACTTCAATATCATCGAAAGACAAAAGTTCACCAAGCGTAGGGAGTAGTCCGTAGAGTAAAGTCGGATTCGTGATTTCTTCGTTCGACTTTTGCCGGACGAAAGGCTGCACCACGAAGCAAAGCAGCAAATGTTAGCACGACTATCAAGCAAGTTGTCAAGTACACAATCATCCCACCTTGCAGCATCTCATGACAGCCAGGACAAGTTGTTCAGAGAACTGTGGCACTGCATCCAGCACTTTATTACGCAGTAATTGGAGCAGGTCGCTAACCAGCGGCAACTCCGCCACTTTCCACCTAGTTTCATCGCACAACAATGTTAGTCCTCGTTGCTCAATACATTTCCGACCAAAGCGTTGTCGTACCCGAGTTCGTTCTCGTAGAGGATGTTTTTCGTGAGTGCCAAGTGTCGTGCATGGTTGTTCTGAGTCTGCGGGTCGACCACCGATGCGAAGAGCTTCTGGAAACTCTCCCACGATGAATCCGCAGTGGACACAGCTGTGCGTGGCGCCAAATAGCGCCGAGATGCCATCGCCTCTAACTAACAATTGTGCGTCGCTTCAAGATCAACAGCAAAACTTTTTAGAAACTTCGTATTTGTCGAGATTTGAGCACAACTAAAATAATAAAAAAAAACTTATTTCATACCAGTATGTAAACAACCCGTTACTCTTCCAATTTGAATGGCACCACCTCCCCCTCTCGACGCGGCGCTGCCGTCTCGACGGACCAAGCGCTCCGCGACACCAACGCGTACGCCTCTGCCGACACCAATACCAGCTACAAAAGCTGTCCCTCGCAATTATTATTTACTGACCAAGCGCGTGTTGACGGTGGACGGATTCCGCCAAGAACGACTCTTGCGCTCGCGTCTGAACCCCCCCCCCGCCCCCGCAACCAAAGGGAATTCCTGTGCCTCTGTACCCGGGCGAGTCCCAGCAGCAATACAACCACAAATTTAGGCAATGGCTGGCGGGGAGAAAAGAAAGTTTGGAATTGCAGCGCGATGATCAGAAGCGGGAACGTAAGTTGTGGCTTACGTTTGCTTTTCTAAGAGAGACGCCAGCAGACATGATGGGGGAGACGATGGGGGGACAGCACCGTCAGAAACGCAGCATTGACCAAGAATACGAAGCTTTCTATCAACGCTCTGCTGCACAACAGATCAAACGGATGCGCCGCGATACGTCCGTGGAGAGTGACAGAAGTGCGTCTCGAGGAAGGTCTCCTGCACCTCGCGTTGAAGCGAGAAGTGCGTACAGCTCTACAAGATCAAGCCACCGAGATGATTTTATGACGAGGAAACGGAATATGCGGCTCATTCGCACTCGAACTCAAGACCAACCCACACGCAGAGTGATCACTACAGCTCTTTTCAAATGCCTCCACGTACGCCGCAACACCGATCATCGTCACCAGCGTCCCATTCTTCACGTGGTGAGAGTGACCACTCAGTTCACCCAAGAAGCCGAACTGAGATATTGGCTCCGCGTGTCCTATCCGTGGAGGATTATTTGCGCGAGATTAGGACGCCAAAGCAACACCGTGCTCCTCGTCGCCAAGATGGAAGGTTAGCCAAGATTCCAGTGCCATTTTTTCCAGGAGAAACAATGGATGATTATGAACAAGCATTTGGTCGCTGGCTTCACCAGCGACAAACTTCGGTGCTATCACTGCGCCTTAAACCGTTGAAAGAGCGTGTATATCGCCACCAATTCGCACAACAGAGAGTTATGAGAAAGCCCACTTCGGCCACGCCCAAGTGTCCGCGCTCAAATTCTCCACCACAACCAAGAAATTATTTTCGCGAAGCACACAAAGCGTCGTGCGCTGATAAGTCGACAAACCTGAAACTTCACCGCCTAGACCTTCACTTCCAAACGCATATCCATTTAAAAAATCTCTGTCGAACGGTGTCGCTGAATGCACTTCTCATCATCCGTCGTGCGCACTCTCTCAGACTGGCACGAGTAAAAACGATCGAAAGCGCGAAGAAGAAAGTGATAGCAGACAAATTGACACATGCGCTATCACGTCGACACAAGACTCGAGCTCGATCCCTCAAAAGGACACCCAAGCAGACGAAAAAACGTGTCAAGATGATGATCCAAAGAGAGTATTGCACAAACCAACAAGTGTCCCTGGCGCAATATCTAGGAAACATGATATTGCTGCTGAAGACTCCAGTACACACTCAGCATGTATATCCGCCCATGCGTCAGCTCCAAAGGGAGAAATGCCAACTCAAGATAAGCTACCAAACTGGGCATTACACCTTATTAGCCGCGTGGAAGGACTCGAGACCAAAGTGACTCAGCTGCAACGAGAAATTGATTCCTGCTGTGAAGGCAGGTCTTGTTGTGGTCATCAGCCAGCGACAGGCCCAGCCAAGCATCACAATCCGTTACCGTCTTCCCAAAACATATCAACTCATGTTAATACTCCCGAACAGCAAGTCTCTTTGAGTAATGACATCGCTTCCAATGGTACAAGCCACAGGAAATGCACACCAGTTCACGACAAGCGCTCCAACATTCAAGGATTGACCAACGTAGTGGACGAAAGTGACGTTAAAGCGTCACATGATGGGCGACGTCATTTGCCCACCACGAAAGCCAACAAACGTGCTGCCGAAGGAAGCAAGAAAGTCGCTGGAATGATCCAAACCAACGTGGATATTCAGCGCGACGCCACCCTCAACCTTACACGCGCCGTTCAATCTCGAGTAAAAGAAGACCCCAAGAAGCGGCGGCTGACGGAAGCATATGATCACCTGAACGCACAGATCACGATGAACGAGACTGCAATCGACGACGCACTTGACTACATAAAGGCTATCAAAGATGTCGATGAAGCCATGGCCATGGAGCAACACAGTCAGATTATGGAGCTCGTCGTCTCAATCAACAAAGAGAAAGAGGGTCGTGCTAACACATTGGCTGCCTTGATTGTCTACAGTTTTGCTGGAAAGCACGACACCCTACTATCTCTTTTGGATGGAGAGCTGTCAACAGAGCGAAGAAGTGGGGCGAGTCATGAGAAATTGGGTGCGATTTCTTCTCAAATCGAGCAGAAAGACAGCGTCTTAGAGACTTTGGAGATGCATTTGAACGAGCAACTCCAATGGGTTACAGGGATACCATCGTGCGTCTCGGAGACGGACAAGGCTCTGCGGTTTAAAGCGCTGCGAAAATTGTCGAAGAGGCTGATCAAGGAGCAAGCAGTAAAAGCACAACTCGAGCGTGATGTGCTAATGGTTTTTTTGCAGTGTGACGAGGACACTAGAAAATTGGTGAAAACTCCTTGACGAAAAACCGAAGTGTGAAGATGTGCAATGGGGCGGTGTAACGTAGTTTTGGTGTTCGTCGGCACAATGCAATTATTCCAAGCCGCCTTGAAATTTCCCTGATAAAAAATAAATCTATAGACCTCTAGCCCATATTTTGACGTTTAGGTTGAATTTTCGACAAATCACAGGAAATTATCACACACCACTAAATAGGTGAACACTATGTAGAGTGCGTCTAGAATGTTCGAGAACTCGGAATTCAACCAAAGATTGTTGGATCCGTGTGGCGTAGGCAGGAGTGGATAATTAGCGATGGCATGGCCATCCAACTAAATGCCCCACACATTTCCCAAATCCACGCGCATTTCACCAGGAATTATAGCATTATCCTAACCACGCAGGAACCAGACGGCCAACCGAACCCTGTCAATAGAACAAATCGGCCAAGGAGTGACCGCTTTGGCTCAGCTTGACGCGGATTGTCAAACACGGCGTGAAAGTGTCTCCATCGCACGCCTCGACCAATCTGGCGATGATCTACAAGTTGTCGGGCACACAAAACAGATTGCTTAGCAAAAGCGCTGAAGTGAAGAGCTTATGCTTTGACTGCGCCGTTTGTCCACAGCGTATGTGGAGTGCCCGGGTGGCAATGGAGGCTCGCGGGAGGACGTCAGTAGCGGAGAAGAAGGCAAGGATTTCTTCAGACACGACAGCGTGGTGTTCAATTACGTTGGGGTAGTGATGGCAAATGCCATTTCTCAGTACTGGACCAAAGAGTTGGTGTTATAGGAGATGATGCACTCAGAAGTCAATGACAGAGCATTTTACTGACATCTCTGTGTATTTGCCGTTGTAAGCGATCTTTGGTTGAAATCTCCCACGTTTACAAAGAAAATCAATAAATCACAAATTGCTTACAATTTGGTAGTAGTGTAAGTGGAAACTGGGTTAGAGGTCTTTTGAAAGCTGTATCGTTGAAGCCTCCTGATTCTTCAGTAGCAGAGTCGCATCTCATATTACTTCGCACGAACTTCCATCGTTTGCGCCAGGCTCGATGGAAGACTGCATTGCTGAAAGACATTTTCTGATCACGTGCCTTGGATAAAGCATTTGGTCACACGAATCGTGTAACACGATCTAAATGTCAAGGTATCATGATGCTAACGTTCGAGTGTTGCGGGTGAATTTCAAGCACTTCGTAGTGTCGTACAGAAAATTCTAAGCGCACTGATTAACTAAGTACATGTACGGGAGGTCTGCAGTAAACTAGCACCGCCTAAACGATGAAGCCACCCTCTAATTGATCGCGGCAGTGTCGACTATGGCAAGCGCATTAGGCCGGGAAGCTACGGCAGTGTGCGGCGTGAACTACGCCACTACGTGTACCGGTCGGACTTCGGAACTTCCGTCTAAAGTTGAAGCATTTGATTATGTGCCGTCATTCTGGTGGTTCGGGCTCGTTGAAGGCTTTTCTGCAAAGGGTATCTCTCAGCTCAAGACTTGTGTGTCCTCTTTCGGGCTCAGCACATCAACTTCAGCGCCGTAATCTGGGCCAGATTACCGGCTACGGCACCGAAGTTCGATCCGCATCTTTCGATTGGATTCCTGTTGTGTGCTCAGCACACTGTGCTGTAACCAATCGGCTCTGCACGCTTCAGTAAAAAAATAACTGCCTCAATTAAGAATGTATTAAAACGTATACCTTGACAACCTATAGTGTCAGTTTTCTTTTCGATACAAATTGGTCCATAAAACAGCATTAACTTGAGATATTTATATTTGAGTGTACTTCTGTATTGAGACAAAGTGCAGATCATTTTCACGCAAGCACATGTTCCAAAGTCCAATCCGACGATTGGCACCGCGTCATGTTTTGGTTTTCTAATCCGATGGCCCGGTGGTCCAGGCAAACAGGTTGGTGTCACTTTCCAATTTCCACCGCATCGATCTGCAGTCCCCGTTCGTCGCCATGGTTTCATTCGTCGCCATGGTTTCATTCGTCGCCTTCAGCGCCCTCGCTGTCGCCTCTGTCGCTGCTGGATCCGTTGGCATGGGTCAGAACGCACAAATCTCCATCGATTCTCTACAGGTTGGCGACTTCTACCATCCTTCGAGCGACGAAGCCACGGGGTACGCCGATTCCACCTCGCCTGTCCCGTTTCGTCGATCTCCCGTGCCCAGGCCTAAACGCGCTGGCTAACCACGGCCACATCCCGCGCAGCGGAAAGAACATCACCCACGAGTCTGGGCGCGGCTCTCATGTCGGTGTTCAACTTCGACAGCAACCTGACCCAGACGCTGTTAAACCAGGTGCCAACCACCTTCTCGCTCGACATCATCTCGCGCCACAACGTGCTGGAGCACGACGCGTCCCTTGTGCACAATGATGAATATTTCGGCGGCGACCCGATCAACATCAATGAGACGTTGGTCGAGGATTTGATGAACCGCTCGCTCGACGGCAAGACCCTCGGCGTGACTGAGGTTGGCGAGACCCGCAGGGATCGTCTAGCTGAGTGTCGTGCCAACAACCCCGAGTGCGTTTTCACTGCGAACCAGACCACGTTTTCGTACCTCGAGGCTGCTGTGTTCATTGTCGGCTGCGGTGGCAACGTGAATGAGACGGTGACTGTAGAAGCAGCGCACTCTTTCGTCTGGGATGAACGTATTCCGGCCAACTATGTTGCGTCCGCGGAGCCCATTACTTTGACCTTTATGCGATCCGTGATGGCGAAGCTGCTGGCGTACGTTTAACTTTTTAAGGAGACGCATAGACAGTAGACGAATGTACAATTCACTTGAAAATACATTCCATGATGCTCCATCGAACAAGTGCGGAACCCCTACTTGACCCCTACTTTTTGACCTCTACGAGCTTTTCCTTCGTGATCAAATAAATGCGAGGGCTAGATCTTAACAGGCACATGAAAATATCATCACGCTGCCGCTCGAGAAAGTTTTTCGCTGTTTTTTCTACAACGAACTTCGGAATTTCACAGCCGTTCTTTTTGCTGGAGATTTCCCCACTCAACCCGACCGTCCCAATCAACCCGCTCAATTTCGAGAGCATTTTGTTCTTTTCTTCCAGCTGACTTGCGATTTCAGCGCACTCTTCGTGAAAGGCCTTCTCTGCATTCGGCCTGCTCTTAACTGCCGTATTCTCCAGTAAAACTCGGAATTCGGTTCCCCTCGCATTCCATCGCTGAGCAATGACTGCTGCTACTGCCTCGTCGCGCTTGCCCTTTTCGACGTCGATGTAGACACGCAATTCATCAAGTTGGGTGCGCAATTCCAAACTACTTGTTTCGCCATGCTGAGAGATTTCCTTCAGGTAAGCCACAGAATCCTCCAGTGCTCTCTCGTTGGTGATGATTTGGTCGTTCAGATGATTGTACTTCTCTGTCAACATAAGTTTCACGGGATCTTTCGCCGACGAGGTGTTCTGACCGTGGTGATTAACGTCGCAAGCGTTTGCTGTGCCACTAATACACGCACTTGTTGACTTACAGCTTGTTTGAGGATCTGCTTTTGTCTTGGCCACAGCATTTTGGTTCAAATGCTCTTTGTCATAGCACCGGGGAGTTGAATCAGCGGGATCCAATGACATTATGTAGCTTTCAGTTTCTCTCTTTTCCTTTGGATTGGTATCAGCAGAAGACTTCATCGTGAATGGCTGGGAAGTCAAATCTTCGGTGGTAGAGTTTTGGCCACCGTGTACCAACCGCCGCAGGCTTGTCACTTCGTCAGTAAGATAGTTAAGACGATTCATCATTTTGCGGGTCCACACCCTGACACACTGCCGACAGCAACAACCGTCCGTCAGTATGTTACCGCCGTGATTGGTCTTTCGCTTTTGTTTCGTATCGCCAGACTTTGGGTTTTTGCCTTGAGGAGTAGCTGGTAAGGAACTGCTCCTTGAAATATTTGCAACCAATTCCGCGAATGAACCAGTTTCACTGCGCACACGCTTATTTGCTTCACCCACTGGAGACATTTCCTCTCTGTTATCTTCGACGTTTCGCTTTCGCTTAATGGATAGCGAGCTAGAGACAGCAATTTCTGCGTTAACCTTTGAGTTGCTACCATCAGCCACCACAGATCGAGTTTCCAACCACTTCTGCAGTATTTGACGTTGTTCTTCTTTGAATTGTGGTGATGACGTTTTACCGCGCTGAGCAACCGTGGACAGATATTCGTTGAGAAATCCCTTGACGGGTGGTGCCTTGTTTGGTCTGGAGAGACCCCGCGTCTTGTTTGGTTTCTTGTAACTGTGCTGGGAAGAGGGCTCGTGATCACACGAGCGCTGGCCCATGTGAATACGGAGTCCACGCTCACTTGCGAACTTCTTGTGGCACTTGGGACAGTGCTCCGGTTTCGTTGTACCAGTCTCTAGCTCAGGAGGTTGCTCTGCATCACATGGAATGAGTCGGGTAAGATGAAGACGGAGACTTTGAGCACTGGTGAACGTGGTATTGCACTTGGAGCAAGTTTTGTCGCCATGGTCGTGTTGCTTGGGCGTCGAGTTATCACATGGGTTCAGTCTGCTCAGATGCAATCGCAGATTCTGTGAACATGCGAATGAAGCATGGCACTTGTGGCACTTGACAAGGGTTTTTGGTTGGCTGTCGTTCTTCCTGACAAGCTGACCAGCAGATTGCCGAGCCTTGCACAGATTAAGTTTCGTGGCGTGACAACGGAGACCCGCAGCACTTGAGAACGTCTTCCCACACTTCCTGCAGCAATGGATATGGCTCGTCTTCAGTATTTTCTTTTTGAATCTGCGCTCTCCCTTCCGGTCACACAGAAACACTTTGTTAAGGTGATTGCGAAGCGCCTGTCGAGTGGCTAGGACTTTGCCACACTTGGAACAGGTCCTCGCCTTCTCCTCCTCCGTCACTCGGTTCATTTTCTTGTCGGGCTTCTTCGTCTCGGGCGCAACTGGCGAATTGCCCTCGGTCGTACTTGTAAGTACATGTAGGAGCGCCTCCATCGTTTCGGTACTTTCGTTATCAAGCGCGACCACTGAGCGGTTGGCGCGAAAAAATTGGACTGGACTAGTGAAAAGTGTGACCTGTTTTTTGTGCGAAACGTTACCTGCAAGTTGCAACCAGGCTGGTTGAACCCGCAGGTTCAACCTCCGGATACTTAAGTAAGTCTTTGGCAAAAACCTTCAACTTGCAACAATGAGCCAGTGGCAACTATTTTTAACTGTGCCTGGCAGTTTCCTCTTGCTCACATTCGGAGTTTGGGGGTTGGAAGCCAACTTGGATGGTAGAGAAACCGCCAACCTATTACTTCAGTACATGTGTTGGCTTATTTCCAACTGACACTGAGCGCTGTGCAGAATTAGCGTTTGGCTCGGCAACTTGAAATGGACCCCATCAGAGTACTGTACCGTCAACCGGATTACGATGAGATGGCGAGCATTTCGATCATTCACCTCTTCAAGAGCTGTTTCAATTTGCTACAGAAAGCAACTTCTCCTTCGCAAGTATTTAAATAGCTAGACGCATGAAGATCTCGTTTCGCTCCTGGGATAGAACTTCAGATGTAACTCTGAAAGCATTTTGAGCAGATTCACCACCTTTCGCTTCATAAAACCCATGCTGGCATCCGGGACAGCGATTCCGGTGGCGGCGCCTTTCGTTTTCTGCTTCGCCTTGCATATTTATTTGGTACGTGTGGCACTTGATGTCCATTTGCCACTTGATGTCCATTTGTGGGTCATCACACGTGAAGATTCTGCACTGATGCTTCCGAAGGCGCTGTGCCCCTTGGAAAAACAATTGGTGCTTTCCCAATTCGTCCTGTTGATTTGCGGGTTGTGGCGCGTCGGACGGAGCGAATCCTGACTGTGCACGCAGAGGCTGCCTGACCGTCGTGCCGAGGTCTTACAGGTTACCGATTCTACAAGTTCTTCTCGTCTGTACGTTATCCTGTCTTCTTTCGCAAAGACACACTCAGTTGAGGTGGGTGGAGACGGGGTGTCATTCGACTTTGCATTGCTTTGTCGACATTTTCTCCACGTCTTGACCTTGTGCGGCCTCGTCTTCTTGAGTGCCACTGACAGTGTAGGCGTCTTCATATTAATACTTGCATAGTCAATATTGTAGCTGGGGGATCTCCATCACTTGAGGCGGTGGCGGTGGCGGAGGCGATCGGCTTCTCCATTTTCGCGTGCCGTTCGGGGCACTAGACAAACTGAATTCGAGCAGTTACAGTAAGAGAACTGCGTTGATCAAAAATGCACACCTGACAAAATTTGCCAAACATTCTCAGGCAATTGTGTACTTGCTGTTCTTGTACTCCAGTATCGTTTCCTCTTTTTTAAGGACGTTCCGCCACCTTGTGGGAAATCTGAAATAATTCTCTCAGGAGGCTTAAACACTCACGAACCTCCGTAACAGCGCTTCAACTGCCTTGAGGAGTGATTCTGACGTGGGTCTTTTTCTCGGACTCCTCTGCAACTCTGCAAGCACTCTTCCTTTATTTCCTCCAATTCAGTCGGAAGATCTTAGACAGGAGACGTCTTCAAGTGGAAGTCCACGCTCCAAATGTCAATCTTGACCGTGTGCGACGAAGACGACAGTATCTCAGGAGCATGCGAATCCGGCTTCAGCGCTTGATTCTTGCAGCCAGTGATTGCGCTGCGTCGTCGAAGTCAATAAGGAACCATTTGTCACGTTCGTCTGACGCAGACTCTGAGTACTTCAGCACATTTTCCCATCCCAGGTCTCGATGCATCAGATTAATGGCGTGCAGTGCCACCAGCGCCCTAAGTAGATCGTGTAAGGCCGCCAGAAGCTGATGAACGTTCTCGGGTGGAGATAGTCGACCAACGGGCGCCAGCACCCACGTGTTTCTTTTTCATGTTTGTCTTCCTTAGCTCCACAACATTCGAAACTGAGTGCTCCGTCATTAGAAGGTGCAGAGTCTTCAGATTGCGAATTATAGTGTCACTTGGCATGTTCGGGGATACGTCTTCACCACACAATTTTCTGTGAATCTAATCTGAACACTAATGCCTCTTTCAATTTGCCATACTTAAGTACTCAAGTATATCCAACGGTTGGGTGAGATCCACAGCTGGTCGGAAAAGAGTCGAAAGGTTAAGCAAGGCGAGAAAAGCGAAAGCCGGGTATTCATATCTCCCAAATTGTACGTTCCACTTTTGCACCACGTTTTGTCACCTCGGCTTTCCGAATAACAAGCAAGTTCACTCAGCAGCGTAGCCAAAAATGTACTTCGAAGTATGGCACAGCGTCATTGTACCATATTAGTTTCTCATGCAGTTCTCTAACCGGCACTTGCAACTCGCCACTTGCCTTTTCTCCCCCGCGAAGCACGCACACATATAATAGCTATGGTTGTAGGCTCCTATCCTCGCCGTGATGGATTGATTCAAGCCTGGAAGACCGCTGGACTCAGTGCTAGAACTGAAGGCGCAAGTGTGCCGATGTTATTTCTTGGGTCTAAGAGTTCGAGTACCAAACATGAAACTCACTGCGTCAAATCAAAATGCATTCGGCTCAATATCTCAATGGAATCTTTGTTCAATCAATTCAATTTATTCATTAGTTCAATTAGTTCAATTAGCTGTTCAATTTGTACAAATGCCTTGTGTTGCCTCTTCGAAGCCAATCTGCATTCGCACGATACGTGGTCATTGCCAATGGAGGCGTCACTGTGGTCCGAAGTTGCTAAGTATGAGCTGAGTATCATCACTGCCATTGGGTGTGGCTGGAAACAGGGTACAAACCGTCTTCTCAACAAGCGCGCTGCATCTTGCTCGAGAGCTCTTTTGTCACGAGCTCTTGGATCTGACGACTAGACTTCATAAGCCGCGTGAAAATTTTGTTGCGCTCGGTCTCGAGCGACGTCTTCGACGCTTTTTCCAATCGAATTTTGCTCGACAGCTCTTGGGCTTCCCTCCTCCCCAAAGCACCGTCGCACTCCTCTGTACTCATGGGCAACGAACTGAGGGGTCGAAGCTGTTTTTGCAATCTTGCCAATTCATTGTCTTTCTCTGCAAGTTTCGAGGCAATGCCTCCACACTTTTCGTGCAAGTCGTCTTGCTCGCTGGCTGCACCCGATGCTGTTGCATTTTCAAGCTCATGCTCAAGCTCCTCTCGATTCTCAGCGCGAATGCATACAATAATTGCGGCAATTGCAGCATCCCGGTTACGTATTTGACCTAGCAATTCCCCAGAACTCACCCGGTTTTCCTCAGCCCTCACCTTCTCCCCCCTCTGTGCCATTAACACTTGGTCATTGAGTTGATTGTATGCATGGATCAAAAGCGTCAGCTCAGGCAGCGACTTCAACTCAAAATCATCCACGGGTGGCGTGGTCGGTTCATTCGGACCCCCTGTCGTCAAAGAACTCTCGTGATTCGTTTCACTGTCCGTGGGTGTGATTTCCACGCTCCTGGCTTGATCTTCCGCGGGTATGTCAGCTGACGTTTTGCTCTCTTTACCTTCTGCCAGCATAGGAGATGAATCTGCATCCATGTCCGGATCAATGTCGTCCGTGAGGTCAATAAAAGTAGGTGACGAAGCACCTCGAGACGGCTCAGTCTCACCATAAAACTCGTACGACGAAGAACTTACGGCGTTGAAGGCGCTCGCAGGTGGTACTTCAAGGCGAGACACAACACGTTCAAGTTGCTTCAAGCGCCTGCTTAGATCAGCCCATTTGCGATCACACTTGTTGCAGCAAGCCTCACTCTCTCGACTCTTCTCTTCGTCATACTTTCTGGTTACCCGACGCCGGACATCATAGAATCTTGACGTTCTCGGCGTCGAGTCCGTCGAAGCAGGGACACTGAAACTTTCAGGTGCGGCTTGGCGGACTGAATTCCTCTCAAGGCTACGAGGGCGAGAAGATGAATATTGGGCTCCCTCCTGTTCATATCTCTTTCGAGACCACATTGGAGATCTGGAGCGTGAGCGTTGGCGACCATATGCGGTTGTCACATTGACGCTGACTGGAGTCGTGTGACCGTAGCGCTTTTGCACACGCCACTGAGCGTACCCGCAACGATAGTTCCGCTCTTGAATGACGTTGTCTCGTAGTGATGCTAGGGTCACATTTCTCTGGGCCAGCCAGAACTCGAACTTCTGCTGGTAGTCTCCGGTGTTCTCGTTGGGGCCTAGAGGGACCGGAATAGCCGTGGTCCCAATGGCTGCCGTCTTGCCCCATGGCGACTTCGAGTCCAGCAGTAGTCGATGGTATGTCTCCAGCGACATCACCTTCTCTGCCAATAGTCTACGACGACGACGCTCTGGGACTTCGCTTACGTAACTGGACGGGGGCGATTGCGATCTTCGTCGACGTGGTGACATTTCTCCTCTCGGCGGTGGAGATGGGGATCTGTTTCTGTAACGGGGAGGTGAACGTCTGCCCGACTGGGATGTGGCTGCGCATCGCCCTGCATCTGGAAAAGGAGACCGGCGATAACGATCGCGGGACGAAGAGCTCCGTCGTTGGGGCGAATGAGATCTCCAAACTGAACGTGATCGGCCTCTAGCGCTGAACTCGTCATAGCGATGAGACCGATAAGCCATCGATGGATGGTATCCTGAGCTTTGGGTTTGCTGAGTCCGTGAGCTCAACTAAGTGCGATTTAAGTCGAAAAGCGAGTAACACAGAGCTTTAACCGAATGAAAATGGGCTACGGCAACAAATCCTCACTACGAAATTATATCGTTGTCACTACTTGGGCATCAACCCGATCAATGACTTGACGTTTCAGGTCCACAACATCTTGTTCGAGTTGGTCCATGCGATCTGTCAGCGTTTTGGCCCAACTGCGCATGCACTTGGTACAGCAGCAGCCGTCCGGGTTCATGACGTCGCCATCGTGCTCTCCGGACTCATCTGCTGGGTCAGATTCGGCATCGGACACCTCCTGTGCTGCGGACTCCGCTGGTGCCGTGTCAGGCTCAGATTCTGCAGCATCAGTATCTGCCGAGTCATTCTCAGCGACGTTGACGCTCGGGTTTGCCTTCGTGGAAGTGGTTGTTGCCGTGGAGACGTCTGCGCTCAGTGATGTTTGACCTGGAGCGGTTGCAGTTGCCGGTGTTGCTGTTTCTGGGGATTCTGATGCTGCTGAAGGCGCCGACGAGGATGAAGAGGGTAGTTTCGCAACCGACCCCGGTTTTAACGTGAACGCGGCCGGTTCTGTTGTACGCCCATGCCAAGCCTTCGGTTGTAGCAACGAGAGCGACGCTGCTTCTGGAATGACTAGCTTCTCTGTTGACTTCCAGATTGCCATTCTGTTTTTGGATGGCGCTGTTACCTCTACAGATTTCCCCGTTGGTCTGGAGACTTCGCTTCTGTACAAGCGAGCCAATTCTGGGTCCGTCGCCATATTCCGTGAACGAGATGCCGAAGACTCTGTCGAGGCTGCCACTGGGTTAGAACTTGTTGCTGGACTTGTCTTCGTCTGTTGGGCTGGGATTGTAAGCGAGCGAGGCATTACTGTCTTCACAGGGGCTGACACTGGTTTTGCAAGTATTGTTCTCTGCTTCCTCTGGAATGGGACTGTCGCTGAGTGTGATGTTTGTACCCCAGCCAGAGTTTCCCTTGTCCCTGAGGTTGCTTGTGATAATATTGAGATACGCGCGAGTCTGGCAGGAGAAGATGTAGCTATAGTAGCCGTCGAAACTGAAGCTCGTGCTGAAGGCGCAATTGTTGCTGGCACCAAACTGGATCGAGATAATGCTTGACTTGACGACGCCACAGGAAGCGCTGATTTTCTGTTCTGTTCCGGATGCACCGCCGAGCGACTACTAAAAGATACGTCGGGGGCCTCACGAACTTGAGTCACGCCTTCCACATCAATCCGTGCGCGCTTGCTGTTAGGCACTTCGCGTGCGGCTTGATCCTGCTGTTCATTATCGTCAGCAGGCCTCTTTGAGTTCATAGCTAATCGGGCTCGCGCAGACTTCAAAACACCCAAAGGTATCTTAGTTTGGACCTCAACATTTGGTCGGGGATCCTGAGCTTTTATAGCTCCGGTAGAGTGGTCACCTGTCGTTGTCGAAACTTGTGGCCTGTTAACCCTGACGTAAGCAAACGCCATACGGAATCTCCGTTCCCTAACTGGGTTAGAACGCAGTGAATCCTTCGTTTCGCTATAGTCCTTCAACCAGGTCCAAAAGCGGTGGTCGTAGAGCCCCATCGACTCCCCAGGAAGCAGGGGAATAGGAATGGCAGATAATATGTTGCCCTCAGTAGCATTGGCTGCTTTTGCCCCAGGACGTTGCGCCACCTCCTTCTGGAAAGCGTCCAACGATACAATCCGTCTCTCTAACAGCTGCCTGCGAGTCTTGTTGTTAAACAGGCGTGGATTCTCAGGTGGAGCGACCAACGACGGCAACGGCGGCAGGTTCTCGATCCACGTAGATCTCATCGATCCATATAGTTCATCGGGAGAATAGACATGTTCTCTTCGAGGTGGGTGGTCACTGGATTCGGTATTTGAGGCAAATTCCCTCTTCATAGGTTTGTTCTCAGCATAAGTAGCGAGCATTGGAGCCCGGCCCCTCTCAGAGCTACTTCGAATGCTTCGAGACGAAGATCTTGATCGAGAACGCGAGGGTGAGCTTAAACGAGGGGGAGATCGGGATCTGGCTCCTGGTTCGCCTAGCTCAGACGTTCCAGCCCTCGTGTACGCGAACGAGTGCCATAACGAGCGCTCTCTTGCTGGGTTGTCACGCAGCGACGCCAGCGGTATGTTACGCGAGTCAAGCCACCGCTCGAACTTTTGTGTGTACTGCGCCATCGATTCGCCAGGCCATAGAATGACGGGAATGCGTACCATCGTTTCATGCGGTCGCTTGAGATCGTCTTCGCGTATGAACCCATTACGAAGTTTGTACATCTCGTCCCGGAATGCCTCCACCGAGATCACTCGTCTTGCGAGCAACTGCCTGCGAAGATTGTCATCATTCGCCCTGGCCTGATCGTGTGGTGAGGCCGATCTGCGCACTTGCGGTGCCGGTCTGTCACTACGTGGGGGTGATGCAGGTCTGCCAGTATAGTACTGTGGTGATCTCGATGGTGAATGCTTCCAGCGCTGGATATCACCAACATGTTGACGTTGAACATCACGCTGTGGCGGCACTCGAGAATTCTGACGAGGTCGCGTCTCAACACCACGAGGAGCTTGCCAGTTGTCATATACTCGAGGAGATACGTGCGCAGCAGTGTATCGAGCCGTTTTGGGTTGCTCCCGTGGATAGCTTCGATCATGACGCTGTCTCTCTCCTGCTTGTCTGGCTACAAACGTGCGCCCGTTGTCTGGTAAAGGACGCCTTTCAAACGACTGCACCATGTCTTCTCTGTTAGCTGGATACGGTGGTTGCTGCACTCCACCAAAGCGCTTGCGGTGAGGAGGAGGAGACCGTGACCGTGAGCGGGACCGGGACCGGGACCGGGATCGCGATCGTGATCGAGGAGCGCGCGGTGGAGACGCCATCCTCTGCGCGTTGCTGCTGGGTCTCGCCACTCGCGTCTGTGCGAACTGCAGTCGGTAGTTGCGCTCAGCCATGGGGTCATTGAGCGTGGCACCCAACGATAGTCGATGCACCGCCAGCCACCGTCTGAACTCGCGGTCGTACTGCTGCAGACTCTCCCCCGGCCAGAGCGGCACGGGGATTTCTCTTGGCGACCGCCCCTTCGGCTCCCGCAGTTCTTGCCAATATGCGTCCACCGATAGCACGCGCGTCGCTAGCAGCTCTCGATACGTCATAGGGGTGCCCCTGTCTGGAGGGGGGCCGTGAGCTCGACCGTCCATGCTGCTTACGCTAGAGATGGCACTCGGATTTCCAGTGGGACTTTTTTCTACCGGTTTTTGCTACGAAGTATAAAAATCAAAACGATGCTCTCGAAAATTGTTGGCCATCGAATATTGTACTTGACTGATTGTGCCATTCACTTGCTTTCAGTAAAGACAAACTATTTTTTCTTTGCAGCAAAAAAAAATCGTTTCAGTTGTTCGCTGATACGCAAACCGTCCGAGTCCTAGAAAGTCCAAGTGATGGCGATCGAGGAGGCGGTCTCGAATCCTGCCGCCGTGGCCGCGCAGAAGCCCATGCTGGACGTGTTCCCGGTCCGACAGGTCCTAGGCATGCTCCAACGCAACGAGCGACTGACTGAGCAGCCCGCGCAGCCGTCGCCTGTGCCGTCCAAAGAGATCGACGAGCACCAGGAGAACCAGAATGTCAATAGTGTAACCACCACGCAGAGCGAGGAGATCGTGTCCGAGTCCCCTCCCTCCCAACTGGACGACGCCAGTCAGGAGTCCTACCCCAGCAAGGAGGAGGACGCAGGCTCGCTGTCCTGTCCAAAATGCAGCAAGACCTTTTCGTCCGGGACGAGTCTCCGAACCCACCTGGCCAATGTCTACCCCTGCGACCAACCACGGCCAGTGATACTGCCGAGAGAGGGCAAACTGGAGTCTAAGACTTGCTTCAAATGTGGCAAGACTTTCGCGAGCTGGCAGGGACTGAGAGGTCATCTCAACAGGATCAAGCCCTGTGATCAGGAAAAAGCAGTGTTTACTACGACTCGCCGTCGCCCGGCGGCGTCGAGGACGTGCTCCAAGTGTGGCAAGACGTTCTCGAGTCCGCAAAGTCTTCGCATTCATATGAACAGAGTGAAACCGTGTGACCAAGACCAGATGAGCGTGTCAAACCCTACTGATCCCACGACGCCACCAGCTACAACGCCCCCGACCACGTTGATGATGATGAGCACTGAAGACTTGAGGAAAGAAGCAGAGCGGAAAGCGAAAGCGAGGTACCAGGCCCGCAAAGCGTATCTTAAGAAACGTGGACGCCTGGGTGAACTTGGAGACCCTCCTTCTGTATTTTACCAATCTGGTGACGATCCGAATCGAACGGAGGAGGCCGCTACTAAAACGGATCTCAAAAGAAATACTCCAGATGAACCATCGCATGAGGGTGGCACTGTGGAGTTATCAAGTGGCGAGGTTAAGAAGCCGCGCGTGCAAGAAGAGTCATCCCAAGAAGATGAATCGGCTGATTCTCCATCTGATGTATCTGGGTTAACACAACCAAATATCCCCCCGCCCCCGCCAGCAACACCCATTAAGAAAGCGTTGACTACGGAGGGAAGCTTCGTACATCGTTCGAACAAGGCTCACGGCGGTGATCTACTCGCAGGAGGATGCAGTTGTCCACCGTGCGTTCGAAGATGGGCGAGGAAACTCATGAATCGGATGCAGCAGCTTGAAGACGAGGTGCTAATGTTGCGGCAAAAACAATCTGCTGGCGTTGAAAGTGCTGGTGCTACTGGTGCTGATTCGATTAAAACACCAAGTCCAAAACTGCAGGTGGGCTCTGGTGAAGCGATCCGAGGCCAATCACTTCCTTTAGCAACGAGTACTGGTGATCTATCGCACAGCATTATTGGTGTTGCTGGTACTCCTCAGGTAAAATCAGCAGATATTTTCAGATCGCTGGTTAACTCCAGTAACGCTGTAGCTTCTTCTCAACCACCTGAGTGTGCGGTGTCGAACAGCGCAACCAGTACCAAGTCAAGTGCGTTGCCTAGATCTGATGGGCAATTTCCCCCCACTGAAGTTCTCCCCGGCGGTCTACTGCGGGCCGATGATGGTCATCTACAGCAGAGCCCGACTGCTTCTGTCTTGCAAGGTGTTGGTTCCGACAAAAGAAGTCTGATGGACGCGTACAGGCACATGAACGACCAAATCTTGTTGAACGAAAGGACTGTTGAAGAATCCAGTGGTCACGTTCAAATTCTAGTGGGCTATAACCCAGCGACAGCCATGGATTTCCGCAGGCAAGTTGACGAACTACGCGCATCCGTCGGCACTGAAAAAAGTAAGCGTGATATTACTGTGGCAGCTCTAATTGCGCACGAGTGGAAACTCCGGTGCGACGAGTTCAAAGCGTTACTAAGCGCACAATCCCAGAACTCACCCCGTGATGAGCAATCCTATCATGTTAGATGGTCCGAGATTGCGAGCCAAGTATCCATGAAAGATGAAGTTATCTCCGAGTTGGAGAAGCGAATGGACTCTCTTGGGGAGTCGGGTGAGAGCAGCCGCTCCAGGTACGCGGAGATGGGTGAGCTGTCAAGCAAAATGGCAGCAGAGTACGCTGCTAAAATGGCGCTCGAGAGCGAACGCGAGAGTGTTTATGTGGGTCTCGTAAAGTCCAGCAATCGCATTCGGTCTCTAGTTAGGAACGCCCTGCAATGATGGCATTTCGAGACACATGCACGTTTTTCTGAATTTCAACAACGAAGGTTATGAGTTTCCATGGTAAGCTTAGGCAACTTTTAAACCCACAACACGATTTAATGGATTGCGGTCCAACCCTGCCAAACATTAGTTATTAAACGTAAGGTATGAAGGACGAAAGGAAAATTGAGCACCTCGATCACAGAGTACGTTGATTGTTAAATGTTTTCAAGCGTAGTTTTTTTAAAAGTGCGCAAAAACTACGCTTAACAGGTCTCTTTCTTCTTGGAGCTCAAAGCTGAGTAGTGTTGATTGTCTGGTGCCCACTTCCTCGATGTCGTTTAGCTTGCTTGGAATCTGAACGTGTCGCAATCTAAATTGTCTTGTCGTTTTCACATTGCAAAGTGTTGTTGTCTTGAACGCGGGGTTGACACCGCTTCTTGCTTGCCTTGCCCCAATAAATAAATAAATGACGCTAGTGGTGGCGTGCGGCTAGAAGTGCAGGTGCAGTCGGTTAGCACTGATCCTTGCTTCGCAATTGTCGTGGGCTTGACTTGGGTCAGATGTCATGCTGCTAGTTGCGGTTGCAGTCGGCTTCCAGCTAATTATCTAGCTCGAAAACCGTCGCCATCCTTATGAGAAGTACTTTTGCTTGATGTACGGGTAATAGACGATGATAGCCACGAGGAAAAGAGCCATTCGGTCAAGCGCGCCACATGTTCGACTCCCCTCGGAGAAATAAAATGCCGAGGTAGATACCTTGGCCATTTGTCGAACATGTGCCATCCACAGTCGACACCACTGTCCAAGTGCGATGGCACAAAACAGCACAACCACTTCCACAGTACTGAAATCCGAGCCTCCAGAGCCCAAGCGGACAGCCGCAATCATGATAGCACCGCATGTCAACGAAATAACCAACGCTTCGATATCCTTGGTGGTAGCTTCAGATTTAAGAAGTGGGTGACGGCACCACTTGAAAACCTGAGGCCAGTGTAGCTGCAATTCTTTGGCGAAACAGTCACCCACGTCTGCAGCCAAAACCACAAGCACGAACAACGCGAGTTGATTCCGGAACGACTGGTTCATCGTCTGGTCGATCAGGTCCGCGAAGGCGATGAGCGGTGACACGATACACACAAGGCCAAGCACGTCGCACAGCACGAGCAGCAGGCTCTGCATAACGACCTTGCTCGTCACAACACGGAACACGATGATGACAATAGCGCCGGCCAAAATGATGAATAACGGGTCTACCTGCGCGTCGGAGGCGATAACATTCACCTGCAGCTTCAGGTATGCGTTCATACTCGCTACAAGAACGCAGGCCTGATAGACGATAAGCACGACGGCGTCCGCCCCAGAGGGCGCTAGTGAGCTGCAGAAGATAGACACGAACGCGGCCTCCACGGACGCACCAACCATCATGCGCCAGCCTGAGGCGGGGTTGTTGCCGTCGAACACTGTGTTTTCAACTGCGTAACCCAAGACGACGCTCACGACGGCGCCCAACGTGGCCAGCAAAAAGGCAGCGAGGTACCAGCGTCCGCCGCATATCCTATCGGCCAGCGGGGCGATGGCGAAGCTCTTAGCGCGCATGGCCTCGTTCAGCAGGCGCGCGTAGCTCTCCCTGGGGTCTTCTCTCCTCAGCGGCTGGTCCTCCAGCGCGCGCAGTCGCCTGGCTTCCTCCTCTGCCTGTGTTTGTTGTCCCTGTATCTGCTGTGTCTGTTCTCCTGTGTCTTGTATTGCTGTGGTTGACGTCGTAGCATCCTCGTGCAGGTTCACGGCCAGCAGCAGTCGCTGGCGGATGCGGAAGGCCAGCCAGCTCCACTCGACAGCGCCCACGGCCAGCAATAGCTGCCCGAGGAAGAGCAGCAGGTAGGCGTCCCCCACCTCCACGAGCGCCACAACACCCGCGGGCAACAGCACGAACGTCAGCACCGAGAAGAGCGTCGTGAGCGCGTGCGACGAGCACGAAGCGTGACAGGGCGGTTGCCGCTCCTGCAGCTCCGTCATGGCCCACGCGACACCTAAATAATGGAATAACGACTGGGGCTCAGTATGAAGGGGGTCTCGCTTTTCGTTTTTTGTTGTTTTTATGCATAGGGATGGGGCGTTTGCATTTTTGACTAATCGGAGGTCGAGAAGAGCCGTATCGACATTAGGATTGGCTGAAAGCCGGATGGAGAGAGAGGGCGCCATTTCCGCCGTGACTGGCTCGTTCCCATCTGGGGGCATTGCCTTAATCTCGCTGCAATCACAATCTATCAAGCCAGGTGGGCGATACACTGCACGATAACTGCGGCGACGATGCAAGTCTTCTGCATCTGCGCTTGGACAGTGTTTAACGAGCAGCGATGGAGACCACTTGCTGCAGCGTGCGGCCAGTTTGGGATTTCTCCGTCTCTCCACGTGGAAGTGACGCTGTACATGTACATGTAATACGGCCAGCATTCCTTCAAGGAATGTTCGTGCGTCGTTTGATGGCTGGTGGTCATCACTGGCAGTGATTTGCTGCGGGATTGAGACGTGTTACTTCAAGCAAACGAGAGCGGTGCCGCAGTGCATGCCCGGCAGCAGACAGCAGGTTGTTGTTGCAGCTCGCTGCTGGGTGAACGTCAAAGTCGTGTAGACAAACCTGAGCCCTATGCGAAGTTTTTTTCATGGTGTTGTACCACTCCACACAGATTTGCGCCCAGTGTGCCCTGAAAAGATCCCATTTTCGACGTGTTGGGCTTAGCAACGCAATGCGAGAAGGCTTGCTGGATGTGAGTGGAACTTCATTCTTTTCAAGTGCGGACGCACTGGCGAAGCACGCTGCCGTAGATGTCTATTTTCTCTAAGCGGAATGTAATCAAGCGCACTCCTTTGATCTGTCGGTCAAGAATACTTGTCAGTGCAACAAATGTGCACTTTGCTAACATAAGCAAGAAGCGCGCCTAAGGGGATTCAGCCAGGCCAAAACGAATCTCGAACGCTGGCATATCTCGACAAGCAAACATGTGGTCTTAATAGGACGAAGCGAACAGGATGAACGTTCGTGAATAACATTCAATTCACTGACAGTAAATATCGGTGCTCCATGGCGTTCGGTCAACCACCGTGGTGCAGGTTCCCATTCCACCCATGGGCGGTCAATTGGTGGGACTTTATCTCTTGGCCAATCCGATTGTGCGGATACACTTATAAAAAGGGTAAGGATCTGTGTTTGTAAAAGGTACCTACTTCTATACAATTTTAATCGACATGTACATAGTCAAGCCAGAGATTAAAATACTCCACGGTTTGGTCTCCATTGCCTGACTTACCAACCCGCGCGAGCTCTCATCGCGTTCATCATCGCAGCTTCCCCCCTCCCTCGCAGCGTGGGGGCGGCTAGCCCGGTTGGAAGCTCGCCGCCCAGTCCGAGCGGCGCATGGAGCCTTCGGACAGCAGCTACAGCCCGCACTCCCGTCGCCCGCAGCCACAGGAGCCGCCGCCGCAGCCGTGCAAGACGACATCGACCAGCAGCAAACTCTTTGTGCTCCTCGCCACGCTCTCGGCGGCCGTGCTGCTGCTCTCCTTCATCTTCTACTCGATTCATGAAGGCCACTCGCGCCACTCCGTGTACCTCCTGCAAGGCTGCCTGGCCATTGGCTTGCTCGAGAAAAGCTGGTGGCACTATCGTATCAGGCACCGGTTCCTGACCCCGTTGGAGGCGTCCGTGGTAGCAGTATTTGGCGGTGTAGATCCCGAGATACCGCAGCCCAACCCAGCGCAATACGAGCGCGAACTACATGAGAGGATGGAGCCCAAGGCGTTCGCGGTGACCAACTTGACAGACAGATGGATGAAGGATGTACGCGGCGCAGCAGTAACAGTGGCGTTGGTATCGGCGTTGGCCGTTGCCTCAGTAAGTACCACTATTGCCGTGTACACCGAAGACACGGTGGCGGTGTGTGCTGCGGTGGGCGCCTTCGCCGGCGTGCTGTGTGCCTGCTTCGCTCCTACGCCCAGCGACGGTGTTGCCATTCTGGTCCACGAGGGCGCGCTAACTGTAACATCGATGAACACCATGATTGCACACTACACAGGGTCGGAGACACAAATGGCGATCCTGGACTACCTGTTCGTGGCGTTGGCTGGCTGGGTGATCATCGTGATTTCACGTATCATTGCGTCCAAGAAGCTGTTAGAGTGCTTCCTCATGGTGACCTTGGATACCGTCGCGCTACTTCACGTGACTGTCATTATGATGGAAGTGGTGGATTTTGTTGAGCACCCGCTCGCAAACAATCTCCCTCTCGAGCTCGCTGTCTTCTTCATTACAATTGCGTCGGCCGAGTTGGGCCACTACCTGTTTGATCTGGTGACTGCTCAGTTGATGCCTCGCTGTTTCCGGCGCTGGAGATACACCTCCCCAAGAGTGTTGGGGGTGGCAGACTTCATTGTGTCGGTGCTATTCGGCACTGTCGGTATGCTGATCTGGATGTGGGTTTGTGCCACGGATATAAACACCTGGAACATCATCGCACTTCTCGGTGCGGTGGGGTTATCCCAGTTGGGGCGCTCCTTCATGTCATTGATCCACGAAACAGCCATGGCGCCTCCGTGGAATCGTACGACATTCACTGTCTGGAACAATGGCATCATGGAGTTAATGAACCCGTTCCTAGTCGGGTGGATTGTGTTTCATCCGTACGCGAAGACGATCTTGGAGGCTGAGGGCGGCTATTAACCCGTTAGAGGATAGGAGAAAGCTGCGCTGGAGGCGAGGATGGACTCCACAAATATAGTATTTATTATGATAAAAGCTGTAGAAAGTTGTTAGTTAGGACGCTGAGCGGTCTATGAATGTAATGACCTCAAAGGGACATTCAACTTCTGTATTGTCTACTGGAGACAATTGTAGCACTACAGTATCACTACAGTATCAGTCCTGACTCCGCTGGCGGCGTCCATGACTCCAGGCTGGATTCCAGCGCAATACGAGCGCGAAGTACAAGAGAGAATGGAGCCCAAGGCGTTCGCGGTGACCAACTTGACATGGATAAAGAATGTATGTTAATACTACAGTGTACGCGGCTTTGGCCGTTGCTTCAGTAAGCATCACTATTGCCGTGTACACCGAGACACGGTGGCCGTGTGTGCTGCGGTGGGCTCCTTCGCTCGGCATGCTGTGCGCCTGCTTCGCTCCTATGGATACGTACGCCCAGCGACTGCGTTGTCATTCTGGTCCACGAGAGGGTGCGCTGACCGTAACAGCGATGAACACTATCATCGCACACTACACGGATTCGGAGACCAAATGGCGATCCGGAATACCTGTTCATGATCATCGTGATTTCGCGTCCAAAGGAAGCTGCTGGCGCTGATAATGGACGTTGGCATGTCGTGTGAACATGCTAGTAGCGTCGCTACATGTATGCTTGACGTCTCGCTTGTAAGAGCCATGTGCACGGGCATTCGAGATAGCTCTCGAAGTTGCCATCCGTACAACGCAGTCCGACCTGCATTGCAATGCAAGCACGTGTTGGTGATGCAATCAAATGCGACACCTTTTTCGTCCAATCTGATGCGGTAAAACTGAGACCACCCGCTTTGAGGTGCGCGGATTGGCTGGAAGGTCGCATGCCTACAGCCAGTCTGACAGACTGTGTGGACACCTCGAAACAAAGCTTCAGTTTCAGATTTACTCCGATTCAAGCAAACCAAGACAGCAACAGACCAAGATGGTGAGTGCCAAGGAAACCGTGGAAACCCAGATCGATGCATCCCCCGTGGTGGTGTACAGCAAGAGTTACTGTCCGTACTGCGCCAAGACCAAGACGCTGTTGATGCAGCTGGGGGCTAAGTACGACGTCGTGGAGCTGGACCAGATCGCCGGCGGCAGTGAGCAGCAGGACGCCCTGGAGCAGATCACAGGCCAGAGCACCGTGCCCAACGTGTTCGTGGGCGGCAAGTCCATCGGCGGCAACTCGGACGTGCAGAAGCTGCACAAGGCCGGCAACCTTGAGCCGCTGCTCGAGCAGAACGGCGCCCTGTGAACGTCCAAGATGTAGCTAGCAAAAAGATCCAACGCTACAATTTCGCTTTCTTCGCGACGTAATAAACCACAAAGCTTATTTCTATCTGCTAGTTCTCTTACTCGCTTGCTCATATTTCGGTGAAGTTCTTCACCTACGTTGTTCACCTGTCTAAACCGATTGGTATTAATACCGGTACAGTGCTTACAGTAATTAGTCTGAGCTCAAAATTAGTCTGTGTTCAAAATTAGTCTCTGTTAGACTAATTCATGTGCTTCAGAATTAGCCAGATTCATAATTAGTCTTAGCTGAAATACTCAAAATTAAAACAGCGTACTCCATAAAAATATGTCGACTTTGTCTATCCCTTTATCTACCATTCATCTGTCGTTTGAGACTGCATGAGCGCTCATCCTGCGAAGNACTAATTTATGTGAGCTCGACGAAAAACTGCTTACATAAATTAGTCTCACTCAGACTAATTACTGTAAGCACTGCAGTTGGTTGAGCCATTTTTCAATTTACACCAGCTCATGTTCCGCAGCGCCAAGCCCAAGAAGAACAAGCGTCGACGCGTCGCTGAGGGCGAAGACGAGCAGAATCCGAGCGGACCCAATGCCGGTGAGGACGTGGCTGTTGTTCCAGTGTCCTCCGACCGACGAGCGATCAACACCTTTTCGGTAGGACGCCTGCTGCAAACGGACTCGTTTCCCCCTGCACTAACTACAGCAATTGTATTGCTGCGCTGCAGACTGGAGGCATGAAGAAAGCCAAGAACGTGGTCCAGACGCGGCTGATCGAGTCCGAGCGCGAGATTGTGCCGCAGCAATATGCAGGTGACGCCACCTACGAGACCCAAATCGACACGGAGAAGGATCGGTAGGCGCCAGTCGTGATCGGCGAACGATACAGGAGTGTGGCATTGACGACACTAACAGCTTGCATTTGTGCTTCTATATGATCTAGTGATGCGCGTGCCGTGATGGAGCGAAGCATCAAGGCGAATCAAGATGGCAGTGCTGATGCGGATAGTGGAAAGGTGTATCGAGGTCAAGCTGCTTACAAGAGCTACATCACCAAGAAGGAGTCCCAAATTGGCATGAACAAATACACAGGGTGCGTCTCTGCTAGAGTTTTAGAGAGGCTGACAGCACGAGCTGACGCATAGCTACTCATTTTTGCAGCACGCAAGGCCCCATTCGAGCCCAGACCTGGGCACGAGCGATCTCGCGCTTCGACTACCAGCCTGATGTCTGCAAAGATTACAAGGAAACGGGTTTCTGCGGCTATGGCGACAGCTGCAAGTTTCTCCACGACCGTGGAGACTACAAAAGTGGATGGCAGATTGAGAAGGAGTACGCGGAAAAGGAAAAGAAACGTCAGAAGCGATTCCAAGAAGGGCGAGGTGCGTTCCTTTAGTCAGTGTTTGTCTCATGTATTCCTCGCTTTGGTGTTAACCATTTCATTTGGTGTATCTTGGACAGACCCTGATGAAGAAAGCGATGAGGAGGACAAGAATGCTGTTAAGAAAAGCGACGAAGAGCAATTTGCATGCACAATCTGCCGTGGGCCTTTCCGTAATGCCGTGGAGACCATGTACGTTTGTCGAAGACAGCAACGCATGAGCGGATAGAATGCAGTTCTTCATGCTTTCGCACTAACGCTTTTCTAATGTGTTCGTGCAGCTGCGGCCATTTTTTCTGCGAAGCATGTGCACTGAAGCACTTCAAGAAGACATCGCGATGCTTCAACTGCAAGAAGCAGACCAATGGTACGTGGTTGAGTGAATATCGCGCTGCCGGTTGAATGGCACACTAAATATCTTGTTATTTGATGTAGGTGTTTTCAATGCTGCTGAGAAACTGCGAACGAAAGAGCGGGAACAGCGTCTTGAGGATGTAAACGGAGTTGAAATGTCTGCAGAAGCGAAGGGCACTGCAGATCCAACTATAGATGCCGAGGATAACACTAGTGGAGGCTGGACGAAAGTTACGGATGCTTCGTAGCAGTTTTGCAGTAGAACCCAGCGTAGCCCGCCTCGGGTGTAGTCACAGCATTTTTGTGTTGTATTTGGTGCAATTAAGGCAGGACGCAGCAAGCACAATATAGAAGTTGAATATCCCTTTGAGGTCATTACATTCATAGACCGCTCAGCGTCCTAACTAACAACTTTCTACAGCTTTTATCATAATAAATACTATATTTGTGGAGTCCATCCTCGCCTCCAGCGCAGCTTTCTCCTATCCTCTAACGGGTTAATAGCCGCCCTCAGCCTCCAAGATCGTCTTCGCGTACGGATGAAACACAATCCACCCGACTAGGAACGGGTTCATTAACTCCATGATGCCATTGTTCCAGACAGTGAATGTCGTACGATTCCACGGAGGCGCCATGGCTGTTTCGTGGATCAATGACATGAAGGAGCGCCCCAACTGGGATAACCCCACCGCACCGAGAAGTGCGATGATGTTCCAGGTGTTTATATCCGTGGCACAAACCCACATCCAGATCAGCATACCGACAGTGCCGAATAGCACCGACACAATGAAGTCTGCCACCCCCAACACTCTTGGGGAGGTGTATCTCCAGCGCCGGAAACAGCGAGGCATCAACTGAGCAGTCACCAGATCAAACAGGTAGTGGCCCAACTCGGCCGACGCAATTGTAATGAAGAAGACAGCGAGCTCGAGAGGGAGATTGTTTGCGAGCGGGTGCTCAACAAAATCCACCATTTCCACATGTAAGGCCGTCACCACTAGGAAGTGAAGAGTCTATTCGACTGCATGTTGCGGTGAACGAGCTTACTCGTGAACGCCGCCGTTGATTGATTCTGCTTATGCTCGGCAATTCATCACGCTACACATTTTTGTTCGGCTGGTTGATTGTTGCTGGTGCTACACGTGCGAGTGTGTCAAGTTAAAGTTAGCCGTAGACGGCGCCATGCCAAAGCCCTCCGGCACACTTAGCTCCGGGAAGTGATGGCGCAGAAGCACCTTCGACAGCGCGTTATGGTGGATGCAGTGGTGCACGGCGAAAGCCAACTCGCGGCTGAAGGTGGACTCGAAATTGAACTCATGGCCATCTGCCGACAGCATGAAGGCGGCGTGCACTGCTCGTGCCAAGTCGCTGTGCGGCACGGCACGAAGAATCTTCTCCAGCTTCTCGATCTGCTCTATAGCCGCGTGGCGGTCTTTCTCCACAGGCGTGTGGCGGTCGCGGATGTCGTAGTGCACCATGTTCTCGCTGCTACCCTGTTGCTGGGTGGCCAAGAGCTCTAACGGCTTGCGCAGGTGATCCAGTGAGTGCCGCGTGTGCTGGCCCACGGAGCCCTCGACGAGCGGGCTATGGAAAGTGTAGACGGCGTCGTCCAGGCCGCGGAGGAAGGCCTTGTGTTGCTCCAGGATGGCCAGTACGCACATGGGGGCGCCTGAGCTGCCCGCTGTCATGGAGCTCATACGCACCGCCCACGGGCGGCTGAGCCGTACGGCGAAGCGCGAACTCGTCAGCATGGCAAACAAGATTCTTGATTCAAACAGATCAACGGAATGACTATCTCGGTAAAGTATCCCAGATAGAGATACATGCATTAATACTCTCTGTGTAGGCATAAAGTCGAAACCACCCTGATTAGTGATACGAAAAAATCATATATATTTTTAATTACCGATAAGTACAAGTACTGCCTAAAATATTACAGCTCCCCACGAATAGATTTCAAGGGCATACTATAACAATAGTGCTCTCAAATAGAGTGCGATAAAATAGAATACCGTTCCGAATAGAATCCCCGTCCAAATAGACTTCCGCCAGCACTGCAACTGACCCGAGCACTCGCACACATGGCAACGGAACTCCTGCAGAGGCATACCGCACCTGAGTCCGCGGTGCATAGCTGGACAAAGAGCCCCAACTGCAATGGCTGGAATAATACTTCCCTCAAGTTACGTACACGACAGGGTAGTGGGTGGTTTGGGACTCTATGCGTGCCCATATCGCCAAGGCAGTTGACACAGCAGTGTGCCGAGAAGAAGGTCGAGATGGCCACGATACCAGGAAGGCTCGCGCCATACTTTCAAGCGGGTGACGTGGACATGTATAAGTCCTTCAAAGACAACATGTCGACACAACTTCATAGTGGTACTAGGCGTGGTGAGGGGGTGAAACCGAGCCAGCTCGGCAAGCCGAATCTGTTGGAAGTGCACGTGCGGTGCACTAGTGTCGACGCCAGAGTAGTAACCAACGATAGAGCATAAGGAAGGTTCTAGAAGTTCTAGTCAGCTTAGTAGGAACCAGGATAGCCAGAGACAGGAAGTTCTCACTTCTAGATTGGTAAATCCACTGAGGAGGCCCCAGCGGGGGCCGAAACGCGTTTGGCACGCGTTCAATCAAGAAGTCGTTGCATGAACTCAATTACACATTTCTACATGTAAGCAGGTGAACGGCTTGTGAGGTAGACTGAAAGATGAGAACTGATGTGCAGTGAGGTGCGGGTGGCGACAAGCCGTCCTGCACGTTCGTTACCTACGAGTCCTAGAGCTCGACACTTGTGTCTGTTACCTACGATCCCCTTGTGGTACACTCCAACCACCGCATCCGTCCTTATCGTCGCGCCTACTCTGACCGTCGCGTCCGTTATGGCCGTCTCGTCGCTCCAACACTCCTTCCCGAGACATCCTCATTCAAGCGAGACCAGCTCGCGCAACTCGCTCAGTCTTGGCGCTGAGAACAACTTGGTCTTGAGGTCGGCCCGCAACTTACGAGACTCGCAATGCTCCACTGCACTGACGCCTTTCTCCACAAAGTCCTTCACGAACTTCAGGCGGACGTCGATGTGCTTCGTTTTGTCGAACGAATCCTCGCCCTCTAGTTATTTTATGGCTGCTTGGTTGTCGACGTGCATAACAACTGGTCCGCGCACAGCGACACCAATGTGGTGAAGTGGACGCAGAAATTTCATGGTCGATCTAGTTCAATCAATCAAGATCGACCAAGGTACGAGGTTATACAAGCGGGACACACACAAGTATGATGACCCCAAGAATGATGGCTACATTCTCAGTGCTTCTGATGAGGATCAGAAGAATCAGATATTATCGATCTTGACAGGGATTACACCAATATGAAGAACGAAGCATCGATCCAAGTCCCACTGATGGCGCAAGCGGTAAAGGAGNGTAGACTCGACCCCCAAC
The DNA here is from genome assembly GCA_001314375.1 of Phytophthora podocarpi. Classification (NCBI taxonomy): domain Eukaryota; phylum Oomycota; class Peronosporomycetes; order Peronosporales; family Peronosporaceae; genus Phytophthora; species Phytophthora podocarpi. The sequence continues at coordinate 40,943 of LGSN01000213.1, read as the reverse complement.
GACACAGCGTGAAGGACTTTCCGCGCTGCCGTCACAACTTCCCGCTACCCGGCCAAGGTCCAAGATCGACACAACTACTTCCTCCAAGATCGACACAAGCACTTCCTCCGAGATCACCCGAAGAGTGACCCAGCCCTACCGACGGGTACACAAGGTGAGCAGGGGTTTTGGCATCCAACGGATATCGAGTACCCCCTCCGTTAGTCGGTGGTTCGGACGCCGAAAGGGCCCTGCGACTAGCAATTTTCGCAGATCCACTACACCACTCCAATTTCCCCAAGCAATTCACTTAACCCAAGTAGTTCGCTTGCTATCTGCGAGACAGCCACAAACTCAGCCTCCATGGTGGAGAGCACAACACTGTTCTACTTCTTGCAGAACCAACCAACAACTATTCCGTCAACGCACAGAACACCGCCACTAATAGACTTGCGGTCGATCCGGTCGGCCGCATAGTCCGCATCACTGTAGCCTTCAAGTTGCACCCCTTGCAAGGTCTTTGCCGAGACGTCGACCTTTATACGCAACTTCAAGTCAATCGTGCCCTTTAGGTATTGTACGATCTGCTTGGTACTGCGCCAGTCTGATTCTCGTGGTGCATGCGTACGGCGTGTCACGCGGTGCACGGCGTACACGATATCGGGTCATGTACATCTCGCAATCCACAGTAAACTTCCTACAAGTGTTTGAAAGAACTGTACCGTCGGTCGTGCCGGTGTGCCATTTGTACCGTTCGGCAGCAACGCACTGTTGTCGCCATCATCCTGCTCGTCTGCGATCGGCACCCTTACTGCGTTTGCGTTGGCGAGGCCAAAGCGCTCCATCAATTCCAGGATTGTCTGATGCTGGTCTAGCATGTAGCCATTCTCCGTGTCATACACGACGCCAATACCCAGAAACTTGGACACGCACCCCCAAGTCCTTGACCTCTAATACACTCATGTCCTTGAAGAAGTTGTCAACGCTGGACGCGTTCATGCCCGTCACGAGCAAGTCATCTACATACACACCAACAACCGTGGGGTCCGAACCGCTGCCTCTCTTGTACACGCAGCTATCCGTGTAGGACTGCTCGAATCCGAGCTTCAATAGCGTCTTTCGTAAATGCTGAGCCCACAGGCAGCCTGCCTGCTTCAAACCATATAGGCTTTTACGCAGTCTCAGCGCCACTTGCCTTTTGTCCACCACGCCCAGACTGGCCAGAGTCTCAGTGTCTACATTCATTCCTTGCGGCACGTTCAGCAAGATTTCCAGCTCTGCCTCTTCCTCTGCTCTCACGTAAGCATTAGGCACGTCGCCGTGTCTCGCCGGCACTCCAAATTTCCTTGAGCGTGCTAGAACAATCTTAGCAGACAAGTTGTCAAGTGCAGTACTAAATGTGTCCGTGAAATCCACCCCGTACTCCTGCTCATTTCCTCATGCGACGAGCCTGGCCTTAAACCTCTCCAAGGTGCCGTCGGCATGATTCTTCGTCTTAAACACCCTTTTAGAGTGTAGCACCTTCGCTTGCGGCGGCTTCGCCACAAGTTCCCACGTGTCGTTGGACTCCAACGCATTGATCTCATCGGCCATCGCCTTGCACCATTCGTCAGCACGCGCTGAACGCATTGCTTCACTGTAATTCCTTGGGTCCTGTGCAAGGCTAGCCATGGCGACAGGAACGTGTTTCCGCCCCATGTTGCGTGTCTGCATCCGCGGTGGTTCTGCTTGTTGCTGGGGCACGGGTTCTTCATGCTCGGCCTTATTACCGCAATCAGCTGCAGCTCCTTCCGCTGTCTCACTGGTTCTCTCAACCCTTTTGCCCTTTGCATTAGCTCTTTTGCTACACCTTGACCTCTTCTTGCTTTTGCCACGAGTGGTCATACGCTCCTTCCGTTGAAGAACTTTTTCTCGTTCCTGCACTGCGCATCCGAGTTCAGGGTCTTCTCGTCGTAGCTGCGACTGCAGCTGCTCATTGCCGGACGTATTAAGAATTTCCACGTTCTGCACATGCTGCGTCACGACGACGATACGCGAGTGCGGCAAGTACACGTTGTACCCCTTCGTCTCGTCGTCTTTGCCCACGATTACACCAACTTCAGCGCGGGGCTTTCACGCTTTCTTTCCCGGGTCGCGATACGCCGTACACGCGCTTCCGAACACTACAATGTCAGACAGCTGTGGCTTCACACCCGTCAACATCTCAAGCGGTGACGCACGATTCGGGTTGGCGCTCGTCGGGCTCCTGTTCAGAATGTACGCCGCGTACTGAACGGCGTCCCCCCAGAAGTGCAATGCGAGACCACTCGCGAAGATCATGCACCGTGCCATGTTGAGAACGGTCCTGTGCATGCGCTCAGCCTTTCCGTTAGAGGCCTGATTCTTAGCCTCACCCACTTGCCTGACAACTCCAGCCGACTGACAGAACAGGTCGACGTTCTTGTACTCGCCGCATCAGTCGGTGCGCAGCACGTGCACCTTGCAGTTGAATTGCCGCTCAAAGTGCACCAGGAAGTGTTCAAACATCTTGGGTGCGACGTCCTTCCTTTTGGCCATGAAGATTCTGCAGTAGTTGGTGTAGTGATCAACGAAGTTCACCAAGTATCTGTTGCCGTTGCGGTCCGTTCGTGTCATGGGCCCCTTCAGGTCACTGCATATTACCCCACCGATCCTGCCAATTGGCGCATTCTTGCCCGAGTCTTTCTTCGACTGCACATTCTTTGACTGTTTGCCCTTAGCACATATGAGACAGTTGATCCGCTTTCTGTCCGTTAGCTCAATGCCAGAGCCTGCTGCATCAGCCATCTTCTCAACCGTGTCATACATAAGATGTCCGAGCCGCTCATGCAGCTCAATCAACGTACACCACAGTCCGAGTTGTCCTTCTCAGCTTGATCGAGTGCTGCACACACCACGCTGCTTCGCTCTTCGCGCGTACTCGCGCTCACTGTGTTCACCCTGCTCGTTTTGTTCACCGCGTTCACTACCAGGACATCGTTCACCTTGTCCACTTCGAACACACGCGCACCGTCTGTAGCCCTCGCCAGGTACCGGCGACCCTTGTTGTAGACCAGCACCATTCCTTTGCCCTCGAGTGTGCAGTACGACAGCAAGTTCTGGGTGAGTCTCTCCGCGTAGTACACGTCGCTCACGATGCCATCATGTTCATTACCATCGACTGTAGCACGCAGTACTACACTGTCCTTCTTAGTGATAGACAGGGTCTGGCCGTCAGCCACTTGGCAGTCCTCGCGGCAGTCCACCGCATCCATCAACATATTGGCATCCCGCACCAGGTGTCGACTAGCCCCACTGTCGAGCACCCACGAGGTGCTGCTGCAATTTCCCACAGCTAATTCGAACAACGCCTGCCCACAATCCTTCTTGTTCGGGCAGTTCTTCTTGAGGTGACCTGGTTGGTCGCAACGCCAGCAGCGCCGCTCATTATCATTGGCGACAGCGTTCGCAACAAAATTGCTATTGTGATTGCCACTGTGTCCACCGCTACAGCCACCACGAAAAGCCCTACCAGGTCCGTTATTTCCTGGGTCCTGCACACATTCCTTACATCTTTGGGTTTTGTACGTTGCAACAAAGAGTGCTGTATCTACGTACAAAAAGTGGGAGAAGAATGGGTCATCATTGTGGTGTATGTCGATGACCTGACAATTATGTCGAAAAGGTTACGGCTGATCAACAAAGTCAAAGGAGAATTGTCCATGAGATTTAAGATGGAAGACTTGGGAGACATCCATTATATTTTGAAGATGGAAGTCCGACGAAACAGAGAAGACAAGACAATGTCGATCTCACAACACCAATATATATTAGAGCTGTTAAATAAGTAGAGCATTGAGAATAGCTCAACAGTGGCGACACCTCAAGTCACAGGCATTGAGTTAGAGCCTGAAACAAAGATGAATGCAGAACAAATCGCAGCTCAGAAATTTAACTATAGAGGGTTAGTGGGGTCATTACAGTACCTAGTAAGAGGTACACGGCCAGATATTGCAGATGCAGTGAGGGAATTGAGTAAGTACTTGTCATGCTACAACGAAACACATTGGCAGGCAGCCAGGATAATGCTGAAATACTTGAAAGGGATGTCGACGTACGGTCTACTGCTTGATGGGAAATCAAGAGACGTAGCGTATGAAGTACACAGACGCAAGCTTCGCGTGTCAATCAAAAGAACGTAAATCTATCACGGGCTATGTGATTAAGATAGCAGGCTGCAGTATATCATGGTGCAGTAGCAAACAAGGATGTGTCTCCCTTTCCACTGCAGAAGCGGAATTAATCGCACTGAGTGAAGGTGCAAAATAGAGCGAAATGGTTGTGGCACTTGCTATCGGAAATCAAACGAATCCTGTGCAAGTGTGGTGTGATAGCAAGTCAGCTATTAGTATCACCAAGAACCCAGGGAACCATAAGGCTAGCAAGCACATTGAGATAAAATATTTGTTTACTCGAGACTTGGTTGAAGATGGTCGTCTATTAGTAGAATATTGTCCAACAGCTAGTATGGCCGCGGACATTTTGACGAAGGCCCTTCCTACCAAACAGTTTACAATTTTGAGAGATAAAATTGGCGTGAAAGACTTGCTAACAGCGGTGAACACTTAGTGGGGGTGTTAGGTTGCGGGTAGCAAATGTGGCAAGGCCACTAACTGCCGGACAGAAAGCCCCAGATGAAAGTGTCAGCTGTTAGAAAAGGCAGCTCTCCCGGATGTGGGAGAGCCAATCATAAGGTCGATAAGAATTAGCCAATCATATCTAAAGAACGCTGCCAGCCAAGGGAGGCCCTTCTGCTGGCAGCACCGCTCGTGCGATGATGGTCTTGTGTGCAAAACGGAGGAGCTCACTTCTCCTTTTGCCAACGACTGAGCACAACAGTCTATTAGAGGCATTAAGAGTTAATAAAGCTAAGTCTTAAGCAAGCAAATCTGCGTTCTAACACACATCATCCCAGTGCTAGGGCAGAGTCTGGGTCTTCAGATTCTATACGCTCGAATGTCGCCGAGCCTTCACGGGCTGGGCGTGTGTTGTGGGTGAGAGTGCAGTAGAAAACTGACGTGTTCCTACACGACACTGTACAAAGTCCCCCCCCCTCCTTCCATCCCTCTCAAAGCACGTGGCCGTCTGTTGCCAGTGCTTCATGGTTTAGAAGATGTCTCCAATTTGCGCCGCTGAAAAAAAAACCGTCCACCTGCACCAAAAGTCATGCTTTTAGTAAAAGCAGGTAGCTGATTTTTTGCTGACCAATCAAAGGTCTGGAAAAAATATTTTTGACTTGCTGAAAAATATATTCTTCTTGTTGCTGCACAATTGACCACTATTGCATGCCTCGATTGAAACAATACTAAAAAAAATTAAAATACATATCGTGAAGGCTTACTATTGTTATACTTGTACAGTGGTTGTGGTGAAGTATGAAACATAGGGCTATCTGATCGACGTTGTTGATGCCCGTCAGTGAAGTCAGCTAAACTTTATTCTGCGAATTCATTCATCATCTAGCTTAGTGATGCACACTAGTACTTAAGTAAGCGAAACTGTGACGTGCAAGTCTCGATTGTATGGGCTACTATCGTACCGTGGGCTCGTGCTCTCCATGGCACGTGATCTGTAGCAGAATTGCAGGAGTAGTTAGCCGTCTAGATCGCAACAAATTCAATTCGATACTTTTGATTTTGCGGTACCGGTACACCGCAAGCCCGGTACGCCTTTACGTGAGTGATCCGAAGAGGATCATGTGTGTAAATCGAGTGTGCTTCGGACTCCGCAGGCAACAGTCAATGTTGCCACGATCACACTTCTTGAATTGTGTCGCCAGTGGCGACTCGCCACAAACCGGAATTTGAGTATAAATCAAGTCCGTGGCTACGTACGTCCTGTCGCTCAGCAATCTTTCCACGGATGTCGACGTTGGTGATTGCACTGGCTGCGCTGCAGCAGAATTCTACACGTAACGAGACAGCAATGCCGCGTATATACCAAACTGCGTTCTGCTATTGGCCAAGCTCAAAGCCCCAGCTCTAAGCTTAATTTTTAGATGATGGGGGTGGCATACATTTTTTAAGTGCCTACCCAGCAGAAAATGGGTACAGTTTACATGATCAAACTATTTCGGAGGCGGTATAGACCCGCGCCACCATCCTCTTGATACTATTACGATCCAAATGCCAAGTTGGCATGGCCATGCCGTCGGGGCCGCGACATGCTCTGCGAACGTGACCAAGCCGACCGCTTACAAACAGCGTGTTGCTGACGAGGCAGACGAGCATTACTTTTTCGCCACCTGTCGTTGCCTCTCGCGTCGAAACAGTAATTTTTGAAGCACGGTAGTAAAGGTTGTGACACAAATCAACTGCTGCCGTCCATGTCGAGCGCCTTGCTGGAACCGCTTCCAGCCTGCCGAGTGCCTTGCGCCGGCGCTAAACTTATAGGCTGTCGCATGGCTCAGAGGCTTTTACACAGGTGCCGGTTTTTCTATTTATAGTGTTGAGCGCGTTCGTTTCAGCATCCGCCGTTCGCAGTGTGCACAAAATGCGTGATTTGGTCCGGGTTTGGTCCGCTTTGTCACGCGCGCCAATCCCAGCCGTGAGTCATACAGATCGCAAGTGAGTTGCCCCTCTCGCTCCGCACTGTCTCTTTTCTATTTGCTTACAGGATGGACAAATCAATTTCCGCTGAGAATAGGGATAAGGTTTTAATGCTGCAAGATACTTAGATCAAGATAACAATTCTTACCATGCGACTTGCGAGGTTTTACGCGTTCGTTTTTCCACGGCTCCGTTCGCTGTTTACTTGCAGAAAGTAACAGGAAGGGCCCAGACCTCACCAGCACCACGAAAGCATGAGCCACCGCGGACGAGGAACCAGCAGCAACAGCGGCGCTGCGAACCCGCGCCTGTCGAACTCGCTGCACCGCTGCGCCATCGCGCTGTGCTCGAACCAGGCTGTGGCCGAGGGCGTGTGCTCCATGCACCTGTCGCGAAACGGCCGGGTGAGCGGCGGCGCCAGCGCCGTCATGGACAGCCGCGCCATGGGCTCGCGCGGCCCGCCCCAGTCCTCGACCGGCATGGATGACGCCATGGATGACGACCGCTACTACCGTGCCAGCGCGCACGCTGCAATGCAGCCGCGCGCCGGCCCCGCCACCAAGAAGCACAAGTCGTCGCCGGCCGAGCCTGTGAACCGCTATGTGATGGACAACACGTCCTCGAGCGGCGGTCTGACCCGCGAAAGTCTGAACGAGATGGTCAACCAGATGCAGTACTCGAAAAATACCAGCATGTCCGCCTACGAGAACGACCCGTACGTGTCCGCCCAGGCGTCGGGCAGCACCAACGGCTCCAACCGCTCCGAGTCGGACGGGTCCGTAGACGAGACGAACCTGCGCCGCGAACGAAACCGCATCGCCGCGCGTAAGAGTCGTCAGCGCAAACTGGACCGCATCTCGAATCTCGAGGATGAGAAGATGCGCCTCGAGCAACACCGTGATATGCTCGTGCAGGAGATCCGCAGTTTGGAGAAGAAGGACTCGGGAGTCGCCTCCAACGTGGTGCTGACCATCACCGACAAGGAGTACCAGCAGCTGCAGAACAAGCGTCTGCAGATCATCAAACACGTAGAGGAAGCCTATAACTCGGGTGATATTCTCTCCACGGTCAAATACTTCCGCGACGACTCAATTGTCAGTGGTCCACAGAACTCGTCCGTGCACCTACGTGGTAAGGACGCCCTCGTGCTGGACTACCTCTGCACGACGTACCTGTTCGGTGATGTGCGCCTCCACCACGCCAAGGTGGACTGCGGCGGCCCTCGTAGCCAACACTTCCGTGTGCATTGGGCACTCTCGGGCACGATCAAAAGCGCCGGTGTCAGTATGAACAAGGAGTTCCTGGAGCTCATTGAGAGCGTGAAGGGCCGCCGTGTGACCATCGAGGGCGTCAGCAACTTTTCTTTCAGCGGGGACAAGATCGTGTATGTGCATCGCACGGCAGACCAGGCCAAGTTCCTGTCGGCGCTCGTCAACCTGAGCAAGCGGTAAGCGAGAACCAGAAAACGCTCGGGGGAATCAGGACAGCCGACTATCGAGTGCTAAATGCGAACTAGCTTTATATATGTGAATTTGCCCAAAGTTGTTAGTTCAAGTTGGTACTTGCCGTCCCCAGTTGGTGGAAGCTTTATTCCATGCATTTGACACGAACACGGCGTTCGTGGCACCAAGTCTTCACTTACAGCTCCTCCTTCATAGCCTCATCGGCGGTTTCTTCGGCAGCAACCTCCTGTTGTCCTTCGCAAGCGAGTGTTTGGCGCTTGGGGAGATCGTAGAGTTCGCGCAGGTAGTCGAACACCTCGGAGCAGTTGCTTTCCTGTACCAGATCGAGCGAATGGAGTAAGGTAGGGGCATACTACGTTCACAGACACAAAAAGTTGCAGCAGAAGACGAACCTGATAGAGCTGGCAGGATCCAAGCGCGTAGGGCTCCACGTGGCGGATAAACTCGCGAGTGCGCGCTGAAACAATCAAATCCAACACTGCGTCAGAACACGTGACACCGTGACGATCTGTACAGAGAGATCAGGACGTACAGACGCCTGGGAACTCCCGGAAGAAGCGGTCATTGAGCAAGCCCATGCGGTGGAAGTACACGAGTTTGCGGTACCTGCATCGCCATCATGCCAACGTCAGAATCTAAAACTCGAAATCTACCGCAATGACGGGCCAGTTCTGTGACTTCTACAGCTAGACGCTATTGGCACGGACCAGTGTAGAAGGCGCTGCCAGTCGTAGTCGAACTTGCGGTCCCACAGGACGTCGCCATGCGAGTGGCACACGATCTGCTCGGGGGTGACGTCCGACTCGAGCGAGAACTCTTCCACCGCCCTGTTAAGCATGCAGCGCAAGAGCGGCAGGCGGCACGTTAGTTCTTGTTACTGTAGGTAGATGAACAGTTGAGCCACTGGGCATCTTGGTGTCAGCACCGTAGCGAATCTATCATCTGCGGCGTGGCGTATTCGGCGTAAAGCGTGTTGAAGAGCGAAGCCTCGGTGGTCATCTCCGTGAGCAGCACCATCTTGTAGTAGTACACCAGCGTGGCGAACAGCATGGTCGCTGAGATCAGCACCGACAGGTGGGAGCCCATGATGAATGCGCGGCGCAGCGTAGCCGAAAATTTCGCTCGAAAAATGGCGTCGGCTCAAGTGGCGTCGGTTGAGCATACAAACGTCAAGTCAATCGGCGGTACATACCCACCACCAGTCGTCGAGCTGGCGTCATCGCCGAAACAGCTAGAGCGCCGCGGCCGAGGACAAGGCTGAACGTCCAGTGTCCAGGATGGATTCCATCATGGACACCAGTGCTTGCAGGCGGACTGGCGGTGGCGGCGTTACTTTCGCCTCCTCGTCAAGGGTGAATCGCGGTGGGTTGCCAGCGAGGTCTCCGCTACGCAACGCGTCACGCGGCTCCTTCGACCGCCGAAAGCGACGAAGTCGAGTGTGGCATCGTAGACTCGTACATGTAGACACTGTTGAAAATCCCGCACAAGTTGGGAATTCGCACAAGGTCGATGCTTGCACTGCAAGTTGCAGTGCATCAGTCAACGGTGGCCCGCCAAAGCAGCAGCCCAGTCACTGGGCGGCCCACGGGTGAGTTATCATCAAGGACCATTGCGTCTCTTCATTCCGGTCCTTTGCGGATCTTCTCCAACCAGTCGTTCGTACCGTAGGTGAATCTTTTGCGGACAGAGACCGTATCTCTCGTGCTCCTGTCACATGAATCGCCGAATGAATGCCAACGCGTCGTTGGCGTTGAATCAACGATCAACGGTTGATCGCTGCGATGGATTTTGCGCTGGCCTGCAAAACCTGCCGCTGCTGGTGTCGGTCGCAACATTGCGCTCGGTCGATTGCAGGGCGAGCGTCAAAGAATTCGAACTCGCGTCTCAGCGCAATTACCTTGATTGCACACACCGCGATATGCGAGCGTGTGGAAAGAGATGGCGGTGGAACTCGAGAATCCAACGACAGCAGGGAGAAGATACTCGCAAAGCTGCTGTCGAGCCTCGAGCCTCGAGTCGAGAGGCTTACTGCAAGCCTTGCACGATGGTGCGCCGCCAAAATGCTGGGCTGCAAGGAGCATTACACGGAGCCGACGGATGCGGTTGCAGTTGTGCTCAGGTTCAACACGGCCGGGCGCCACACGATTAGTCAAAATTCCGCACTAAAATCGGCGATTGGTGCGATGCTAAGTCGAAACCGCTCTATGCGCAACCCTAATCGTCGACAGACGCAGCCCAGGGCCTGCCACACAGCAACCACCCGCATCGCGCGTGCAGGCTTGGCACCACCCCAGAGAGAGAGAGAGAAAACCGCAGCGTTCCCATGCAAGCCAGCGGAGACGCCGCCCTCCCGCATCCACCGCCGACCTCGCCCCCAGCCCACACTGCCTCATTCGGCCGCAAGAACAGCACCGACGACCTGGCCGCCGAAGTCTCGGCGTCACCCCCTGTCCACACGCCGTCGGACGCGCGCCTGCTGTACCGCGAGTGGCGCACGGGATCTCACGTGGGTGCCGACCTCGCGCACCTGGAAACCGGCGACCTCATTAGCAGCAACAGCAGTATGAGCAGCGAGGACGTTCTCAGCCGATCGCCCTTTGGCGTCTACGGCCGCTCGCCCAACTCGCTCCCGCGCATCGCCGAGCGCCTCGAGAACCTACCGTTGCGGGCCAATGTGCCGCCGGCCGCGCCCGTGGCTCCGCAGGACGTGGACGCCCGCGCGCGCCTCTTATCGCAGAAGATTGCCGCCATGGACGCGGCCCAACCGGAGGCTGCAGCGGCGGCAGCGAAGCCTCAGTTCGGAGGATCTTACGGCTCCGTCGGGCCCAGCGAACCCGCTACAGGTATCAAGAAGGCGCAGAGCTACCAGGCCCTGGCCGACCTGGAGAAGAAGGGATACTTCCCCGTAGCACCCAAGCCGTCGGCACTGGGCGTGCAGAGAGGGCTTAAAGACTCGGTGGTCAACGACATGTGCCGCGCCGTCGTCAAGCACATGGTGGGCGACGTGTACGTGTCAGCGTCTGGATCATATGGCCAGCGCAAGGTTCTCAACCACCTGTACGAGCCTGTGTTTGCATCGGTGCAGGCTCATTTCCGCCGTCTGCCAGCTAGATACGCGCTGTCCGTGAACCCGGACGACGTGCCACTGCACATGCGTCTGCTGGCCCAGAATCAGCGCGACCCAACGGCCATTGCTGTCAATGCCCAGCTCAAGAAGGACGACAACGGAGAGTACGTTGCACGTGTGTGCTATGGTTTGGACGTCTGCAGTGGGGATCTAATGTGACTATGTATTTATTTGCAGGATTGTGCCCAATGTGTGCGAGGTGGTGGTGGTGTCGCTAGACAGAGAGAACATTCTGGACGCCATTACCCGGGCGCTGACTACGATGAAGGGCAATATTTTGGACGCCGACGTGATGACCACAGCGGACGGCACACTGCTCGATCGCTTTGTAGTTAAGGGATCATTTATGAGCGACGAACGCCAAGAGGAACTGCGTACGCATATCGAGCAGAACCTCTGTAGACTCAGCATGGAGGAAGACACGCGGCCAAGTGCTACTAGCATGCAGGAATCGGATGGCAACGAGAACGTGAGTCTGGCTGAGAAGCTGGGTGTACTGCAGATGGTGGACAAGAACGAGATTAAAGCTGAATGGAAGCTGGACCTCAACGAGGTACGGCTGGAGAAGGCCGTCGGAAGTGGTCGCTCGGGCAGCACGTACAGCGCCTGGTGGCGAGGCACCCACGTAGCTGCTAAGGTCGTCGACTCGTCCACCAACACCCAGGCAGTCGGCGAGGAGTTGCTCAACGAGTTCCACCGCGAGGTGGCAGTCGTGACCAAGCTGCGCCATCCGAACATCGTTTTGTTTCTCGGAGCGGCCATCAATCCGCCTCGTTACTGCTTAGGTAAGTTTTACAACTGCACTTGTTGTGCAGGTTGGCAGCCCTCTCTAACATCTTTTTATCTGTCGTTGCTTGTCCTTTCCAGTTTTTGAATTCATGGAGAATGGCACGTTGACCGACTTGATCCGTTCTCGTCGAGGGCCGATCGATTTCTTCCGTTTGGCATCGGAGATGGCAATGGTGCGTTGAAGATGCCCACACCTTCGCGTGTGTGGAGAAGGGTTCTAATGACTTTTATGTAAATGTTGGCGATTACAGGGAATGAACTATCTCCATCTGTGCTCCATTATGCACCGTGATTTAAAATCTGGCAACGTGCTTATCGACTCGCATGGCACTGCCAAGATCTCCGACTTTGGGCTGAGCTGCGTACTTGAGATCGGCAGTTCTTCCGACTTGACTGCTGAAACTGGAACGTACAGGTGGATGGCGCCAGAGGTCATTCGCCACGAGCCATATTCTAGCAAGGCCGATGTCTACAGCTTCGGTATCGTCTTGTGGGAGCTGCTAGCAAGAGACCAACCTTTCCGTGGTCTGACGCCTATTCAAGGTGAGATCTCTTCCTACTATTGATTGTATCGAAGAAATTCTAACTCGGTGCCACTCGTGTATTTTGCTACAGCTGCCTTCGCTGTTGCTCGCCAGCAAATGCGTCCTGCATTGCCGCGCCAGACGCCGGTTAAGATAGGAGAGCTTATTGAGCACTGCTGGCATCACGACCCAGCGCGACGGCCAGACTTCGGCTCCATCCTGGAGGCTCTTCCATTGGTGAAGAAGTCGCTGAAAAAGCGCGATTTCAAGAATATGGGCATCTTGTATATTGCCCCCTAGCAATCTAGACGGAGCAAGCGCTGCCGTGGACACCTCTCGCCGCGCAGCTCTCCTCGTAGTTTTTTATCCCACTAATGGTAAACTAGAAAAGTATTAGCTCGACGTATGCCAATAATGTGATGCAGCTAAGTACCAGTGGTCGTTTCACTTGGGCAATACTATCTGTGGCTTATAGAGCGGCACAGATGCGCTTCCGTTTCGATCTACTCGTGGCGACTTAGTGTAACTTAAGAAAGCGCAATGGGCTGTTGCGCGAAGTGCTGCGCATGCACCATCTTGACGCAGCTCGTCGTCGTTGCGTGTGTGCTCGCGATCATCCCAACGGCTTATCTTTCCTACGACTACTACCTGAAGCCTTGGGCCGAGGATCACTATGATGAAGCTGTAGCTGCAGCGCAGACGGTTGCTTCTCACGCCGCTAGCGCAGCGGAGGATGTCGACACTTCCGGACTATCGTGTGGCGATTGCTTGGGCGTCAACTTGGAATATCCGATCTCGGGGCTGAACACGGATTACTCGCCCTTTCAGATCTCCGTCATGAACGACGCCGGCAAGTTCTTGTCTGCTGTTACATCATCGGGTATGGCTACCGCAGGGGTTGTAGCCTTCGGTACTACCATGATCGGGGTATTAGCATCTTCAAGTACTTTGCCGTCCGCGAACGGTGGACTATTTGAGCTCCTGCACTTGATTGCCCAGGGTCAGTTCATCACGTTGCTTGGCTCGATCAACCTCGAAGGTGTGCCGGTGTTTTTCCTCCAGTTTTGCACCAAGTTTGCCTGGACGAACCTGCACATTTTCCCTTCCAGCACTACGGCCAAAATGTCGGATGTCGCTACGATGAGGCAGCGCCAGTTATCGAGCGGAGGAACAGATTCAAGTTTGGGTGGCGTGAGTCGCTACGCCAAGACACTTGGTGTCGATCCTGACTACTTGTTCTACTACACTATGCTAGTGTTGTTGGTTGTTTGCGGGCTAGTGGTGCTTCTCTATTTTGCAGCACGGTTGGCACTCCAGGCATTCAAGAAAGAGAGGAGTTCGCTGGCTCAAATGCTCGACAACCGCGTCATCTGGGTGGGCATCCAGCTATTTCTCCTGCTTCAGTACTCCTTGTCCATGACGTCGTGCTTTCAGATTTCGTACTCGCTTCGAAACAACCGGGCCACAGGAGGTTTAATCTTGGCTGTGGTCATGCTCGTCACATCCTGCCTCGGATTGGCGGCGTTTGGTGTATATATCCTTTCGCGCTACAAGCAAGAGCTGGAGGATCACGGAACGGAGGAACACGAAAAGAAGCCGTTCAACCACCGCTATGGGTCCTTTTACCAAGACTTCACCAAAGAGAACTGCTATTTCTTCGTGGCAAAGCTGGCACTGGATGTTGCGTCCGGCGCTGTCGTTGGCGCAGGCAATGACCCCATGGTACAGCTTGGTTTGCTCGTGGCTTTCAACGCCGTTTTCATCATTGCCATGGTTGTGCGGCGTCCTTACTTGTTGCGCGTGTTCTACGTGATCGGCTTGCTTACCTCGTATTTGCGCATCGTCATGCTTTTGCTTACACTGGTGTTGGTCTCATCTGACTTAGTTCTGCAACGCGTGCGAGATTTGATCTCGCAGATCATCATCTACGTGAATGCTCTCGTCTTGCTCTGCCTTTTCGCGCGCGTGGCCTACGTGGCGGTGAAGGCGCTGACAAAGTGGCTGCAGAACCGGAAGGAAGCACGAGAGAGTGCCAGCGAAAGCGTCAACTCGGACGATCTGCTCGCTATCGAGAATGGCGTCGCGGCTCGAGAGCAGCGCCGTGTCTCTCTGCAGAACCAGCCGCAATCACCACCTCCTGACGGCACGCCCCCGAGCGCGCAGGCGTATTACCAGACGACCGACAGGTTCGCGGCAAGTCACTGGGAGGGACCGGGCGCGAGACGCAGCGATCGGCGAGTCGTATAGGCGGCCGGACTACGACGTGGATAGGAGTCCTATCCACATCATAGGGCGACATATACATGTACTGGTATTATTCAGCAGGCTTGAAAGCACGGACGATGCAGTGTAAACCAATATCACTTGCACCTGCATACCAGTACTCCTCAGCGTGGCAGAGTGAATTGACCTTACCAGATATCTACAGGTATTATAGAATCACCTCTTGAAAGCAAAAATTCGCGCCATCGTCGAGGATGCTGGCAAGCAGTCATTGCAAATCGTGCTCGAGCTTGGCTACACGTTGTCCCCACTCTGAAACTCATCATGGGATTTGAGTGCTACATCTCGCGACTCGCGAAAACTGGCTGTCGCTTCATCATGAAGCATGGGGTATGTCGACAAGGCGCTGCGCCACAATCGATCGAGCGCCATGGCTGGCAGGTTCCCGTCACCTATTCCGCCGTTTCCGCCGCTGGCAATGGCGGATAGCGAGCGCGACAGACTCGAATTTCTCGCGCACCGTCTCGTCCACAAGGCCCTCGAAGACTACGACGCCCATCGCCAGAATGGCGCCAAAGTGGATGCCCGGAGCTGGAAGCTAGTCCGCAAAAGCGAGCAACTCGCCATGTATAAGCGGGCAGAGCCCAGCGCGCTGTACCAAGCAGAGCGCGCGCGCCAACCGGCAACAGCAATTCGATCTCGGGCGGAAAGCGTCAGCATCAATGAAAGCTCCATCACGCAAGGTCGTCCCCGCCAGAAGATGCCGACATTGCTGCAGGTCGGGGCTATTCACGGCACGCTCAACGAAGTCATGTACGGAACGATCGCGGTGGAAGGCCTGGCGATAATGCTCAAGACTGCCTACACAGAAGACACGCTGCTCGATGGCGAAACGCTGTGCCAACTACGTGGGCCATCGGCTGTTCACCCTTTTCGGTTCCTTGGCGTGAAGTGGGTCGTCAAGGGCACCCCGCACAACGCGCGTGCACTCATCGTTCGACCCCGCGATCTGGTTTTTATCGAGGCGACGGGGATTTTGACACGGGAGGGCAGCAACGAGCGTGTGGGCTACCACCTCATGCATTCTGTCAGTGTGCCCGGGTACGGCCCGCTGGACGACCGAAAGATCGTGCGGGCACAAATCTCATCGTGTCTGTTGTACACAGAGTCGCCGGACTCCCCAGGCGGTGTGGATGTGTTCATGAAGGCTCGGTTCGACCCAAACGGCAATGTGTCCGAGAGCGTGGCAACACAATCGGCAGCTCTTGCACTCATGTACGGCACCAAAATCACCGTTTGCGCTCAGAACAAGAAACTTTCGTGGCTACTGCGCTCTAGTCCAGATGCCCCGGGCCAGCAGAGACCTTCAAGATCCATGAGTATGACTCGACAGCGTAGCTGTCCAATTTGTGCCAAGGGGTTTAACATGTTCAGTGGCACTGCTGAATGCGAGATGTGCTCGACCGTCATTTGCTCTGGATGTTTTGTGAAGAAGAAGCTGGGCTTCGCTAGGCCTGGTAGTAAGAGGGTGATTTTGCGCGCTGTCGCCTTTTGCACAAGCTGCCTCACACATGCCCGTCGATTGGATGACTTTGACGCAGCTCGACAAGAAGTGTTGGCGGGCTTCGGTGTTGTTGATGAAGTAGGTGCGTCAACATGTACCGCTTCCACGACGAAAGGGCCTAGAACAGATCCACTCCGAAGCGTGCACAACTGTCGACGACGTGACCTGCAAATACCGAAGGAAGCACCCTCAATATTAAAGGGTCAACCTCCGAAATATACGAGGCACCACAGTGAAGGTTTGATGCCGAAAAATGACGAAAGACCCCACCGCCAGCGCGTTAATACGTGGGGGGATGGTGATGTGGGGTCTCCACCGGCGACAAACCGCTGGGATAGACTTGAGCGCGAAGTGGCCGGATCCACACAAATTGAAGACTTCGACGAGATGGACGAGTTTGGAGAAATCAAGATACACGAGAGCTCACTGGTAAAAGTAGTTGATCCCCGCGACAAGCGAAGTTGCTCCTATCCGATGCCCAACCCCGCTGCACCAAGGCGAGAATCTGCACAAGAAGAATTCATGGCACGAATCATCGCGATGCGCAACGCCGCCGAGGATGCGTACCTGACCACCAGAATGACTGCCGAGGCGCAATTCGAGCAGCTCTCCAGGGCTCCCAAGCGTGCCGTCCGTTTCAGCCACGACCAAGAAGTCTTCGCGGTCCGTTAATGGATCGGCCTTCAAGCCGACAGGCAACAAGTGCAAGTTCCCCGCACGATTGCACTGGTTGTACAATTGTACGGCCGTTTAACCGCTTTATCGTGCGGATATTCGTACGGGGTCTGCATTAGTATCGGGCTTGAAAAGGTTTTGTAGAAGAAGCATCAGGTAATGAACGATCGAGTGTCGAACGCCAGACAATGAAACGCCGGATATCCTGCGAATGCACTATGCGTAGAATGAACTGCTGTAGACGTCGACAGGATCAGGCAAGGACGTACTGAGTTCGTCTGAACATTGCGTTTGACTGACCCCATGGCTGCTACGAAAGCCGCGCCGTGTGACGTGCGTACTTGTCCCGCGTTGTACAAGCGACGTCATGCTGGTCCCGTTGGGAGAGCCCTTCGTTTGACTCAAAACCAAATTCACTCTTTGCTCAGCAAGGGTACCAAACAAGACTCGACGCACGCAATGAGCTGGCTACAGACACACGAGGTGGCCATTCCGTTCTACGAAGTTCGCGTGGGCAAGCAGGTTTTTGCCATCCATTTGCAGGAGCGCGCTCTTCGGCAGGAGGAACTGGCACGCAACTGGTCTAGTATCACGAGTACAAGCTCCCAGCAATTTTTGCTGGAAGACGACGATGATGAAAACAACAGTATGGTCGGCAACACGTCAGGAGTCCGCATTACAGCTACGCGGTCATATTCACAATTTCGCAAGCTTTGGAGAGACTTGACGCTTGCCACGAAAACACCTTCGACTGCATCGTTGTCACGCTCCAATAGTGCCGAACCAATCCACACAGGGCAATCGTCCAACCGCTTGCTGGCAAACTCCTTCCACTCACTGCCAATTTCTGGTGGTGAATCTTCGTCGTCCTGCCGCTGCCGCAACTGGAACTGCACATTTCGCAGCCTCCATTACTTCCTCAAGAGCTACCCGTTCCCGTCAAAGTTCCTGATGAAGCGTAACACACCGGCCGTGTTGGAAAACCGACGCCAAGGACTGGAGCTGTTTATCGCGACTGTGCGAGGACTTTTCGATACCTTCCCTCGCCCATTCCTTCAAAGTGTTGATGCGCTGGGAAATTGCCAGGTACTGATGGCTCTGAATGTCTTCTTTGGCTTCAATGAGAAACAACAAGTGAACTCGACGCCGCGGGTAACGCTGCAGCTTCCGACAGTCGTGAAAGCTAGTCGATGCAGCAGATCGGATAGCGTGGTTAGCGAGAGTACTACCTGCTTCAGCAGCAGCACTCAAAGTGTGCATAGTAGCAGAAGCACGTGGAACACCATTGACAAGGACAGTGGCTGCAAAATAGGCATTCCATCCGCAGAAGAGGAGTCCTTGTACGGAGCTGGGGTCGAGTATTATCTTCGGGAAGGAGATTCAGACTTCAACAACCACGAAAATATCGACTCGGAGTTCAAGCTTCGAGAGCTTCAGCAGTTCCCAGCGTTTTCTGTCAAATCGAATGACAAGTTTGGTGAGAAGTATGCTACGGCCATGAATCGGACGTCCGCCAAGTACTTGACCTCTCCTCATCCCGCTAACCGCTCGCCGCAAAAAGCAACGAAGCTGCAATCTACCGGTCGCAGGTCTCGGTACTATCGCGGCATTAACATCAGACGCCACACTGCTTTCCTGGCGCGCAATCCCACCATGACAACGCGGGACTATTCTGCTACTTTCGATACCAAGGCACCGCAAACCTTGTTGCCTGGTCTTCCCAAACTATTGCCTACAAGTGAGGAGATATCGATCCGCTCGTTTCTTGAGGAGTTCAGAGATCACCTTCTGATGGACCCACGAGCCCTCGGAAACTCCGCTACACCGATCGAAGGTTGGAACGAGGATCGTCAGTGGGAGCTCGCGCTGTATGTGGCTAGCCAAATTGGTCATGCGTACGCGGTAGAATCCATTTTGTACCGCGGCACGAACCCGAACGCAGTGATGGAGGATGGCATGTCAAGCTTACTTGCAGCTTGTCGCGGTGGTCACCGGAGCATTGTGGCGATGCTGCTTACTAATGGAGCCGACACGAACATCACAGACCCCAACGGCGTGTCACCCTTGCTTTCTGCTGTGCAGCTGGGAGACCTCGAGATCGTGGAGATGCTTGTGGAGTATGGAGCAAATGTCAATCTGTGCAACGCCGACAGTGTGTCCGCTGTGCACGTGGCCGTTGCATGTCAAACGCTACCTGTGCTTCAGCTGCTACTCGAGTACGATGCCTTCGTGAACACAAAAAACGCGTTCAACGGCAAGACACCACTGCACCTCGCTGCCCAGTCCGGTAGTTTGCCGATGTGCAAACTGCTACTGAATCACGGAGGTAGCATTCATCACAAAACGGCACGCGGACTCGACGTTGTGGCGCTTGCCAATTCGCATGGTCACGAGAACATTGCGAGGTTCTGTCTCAATTTTGATAGCAACCAGAAGGTTGTCCGACGCGAATCGTCCACGATGACACAAACCGCTGCAGGTGCTTCCACCTCGGAGTGCTCACATGAAGTTAGAATCGTTTCCGAAGATGGATACGTGTACGCTGTTCTGTGAGAAGTAAAGCCCCAACGGAAAGGCTAATTCAACTCTTTTTTTTTTCTGAGCCCCGACAGATACACGTACATTTATTTGCCTTGCCTTCCAGCGAATTGTTCCTCCTCAACGTAGATTTTGCTCCAACTGAGACGGAAGCCATGTGATCTTTCATCGAGTGCAATTCCGTCGTCGTCCCCCTTCCTCGCTGTTGCACCCTGTTCAATCATCAATACCATCGACTTGAAACTAAAGTCCGTTTCGATTCCTATATAAAACAAGCACCACTGAAGCCGTTAAATTAAAAGCTCCTCGTTCACGCATTAAATCGTACACGATGGATCGACGCAGGAGTGCAGGTACTAGTGGTGCTCATGGAGCAGGAGCAACAGCATCCATCAACAACAGCGAGTGCTGGGACTCCGTGTCATACTTAGAAAGTGCCTTTCACCATGGATTCATGCGGCTGCGACTCAAAACGGGAGACTTTGTGTATCATGAAGACCCCCGACTAACCCGGGAGCTAGACGAGTTCTGCGACGTTGATTCGATGCACACGCCAAAGGGGCCCGTGATTCTACTAGGCGAGAGCGGCATGGGGAAAAGCGCTTTCCTGGCAAATTGGCTCGTGCGCCGGAAGAAGATATTCCAGAATTGGCAGTCCTCGTACCCAGAATTCATCTTCTCGCACGTCGTGGGCTGCTCGAGACAGTCATGCTCCGTATCGAATCTTCTCGAGCGTATTCTGCGGGAGATCAAAGAGTACTTTGAGCTCAATAAAGAGATCCCGGACGTGGAAGAACGTCTGAGTTGGCAATTCCCGCGGTTCCTAGAGGCTGCCTCCAAAAAAGGTCGTGTCATTCTCGTTGTCGATGGACTGCATCGACTGCACACGAATAATGGCGAGAGTATTCTGAAGTGGGTGCCCCTTGCCTTCCCTCCAAATGTCCGCATCATTTTCACGGGAACTCTTAACTATCCGACTGCTAAGTTATCGCAGGTTCTCAACGTTAGCGGTGGAGCTGGATCACAAGCTCACACCGTACCACGCGGTGACGAAGGTGGCCGTAATGAATGTGGCATAGGCGGCGACTACTACGAGAAGACAAGCCTCAGTGCCCAGATGATCGAGCGAATCAAAGTGGAGGCTGGTAGACGCAACTGGAAACTTATTCAAGTTCTCCCACTAACGGAGGACGACAGAAGACGTATCGTCAAGAAGTTTATCTCCAAAAATCGCGACACTAGTGACCAGCAGGATGGGGGATCTTCAAGCAAACCAACCGCAGGATTGCAACTTTTCGAAATCCAGCAGAATGCCATTGTTGGAGTGCCTATGAGTGCCAGCCCGCACTTCCTCAAAAACTTTTTGTTGTGCTTGCTATGGGCGGTGAAAGAAGGTTTCAATATGCATACGATTTTCGAGAGTTGGTTGGGCGCGGACAGTGTCGGTCAGTTGTTGGAATCCGTACTTCGTAGTATGGAGATTGGATACACTCCAGATCAAATATCCACAGACGATGCTATGCAATTCTTACTCGAGTACGATGGAGAAGACAGTGCTGCCGCTACAGCGTCCATCGCAAACTCTGCTTCGGTACGAAAGTCGTCATCCATCGTAGGTGACTCTCAATTCTCTGGACGGAGACATACACTGCACCGGAATGACAGCCGTACGAAAATTGAGCTTGCTCGCGCAGCAGCGGAAGCTGCAGTTCGTGAAACCAGCAATTCAGTCGACTTTCGTTCGCGCGAAGACGACGACGATAATACTCCAAACTCGGGGTCGAACGAAATAAAACGCGTTAATAGCGTCCACGAGACCAAAGAGCTGTTTGTGCATATGGTGCGTGCTGATGGAGTTCGAGCTCAGCCCTCGACAGGTGACGGAGGACCCGTACCATCGTCACTCGATTCATATTCACCCACAAAGGGTTCTGCTTCAAATTCACTGCTCGAATCTGCACAACACAAGCTCAAGCGCTTTCCCACGGAGCCCGGAACAAACCGAAGTTGCCCACTAAAGCTTGGTAGTAGACCAGATTATCTGACGGGTGGACGTCCTGTTGCGCCACTTGGAGAATTACTTGGCCCAGCATTGTGTCTCCTGTACGTGAGTCGTCATGGGTTACTACTCAACGAGCTGCGCTTCATTCTGAATGCGGTTGTAACCGAGGCGCACGGTACCCATCGTCTACGGGAACCCACTCGGGGCGAGGAGAAGACAACATTCGACCACCTCCAAGCAAAGACACCCCTGGAGCAGGAACGCTCTACCGTATTTTCAGAGGAGGAATGGCAAGCTCTTTTGCGTGCCCTGAGAACACTAACTGTGTTGTTTGTACAGCAAATTGTGGTGTTGCCAGTGTGCAAAGACATTCTACGTGATGTCATTTGGTGGCGATATATCGGCAGTGAACGCGCTGAGCAACAATACCACCAGTGGCTGATTCGTTTCTTCCGGATCCACCCCACTACATTTCGCCGCGTTGAAGAATTACCATGGCACCTCAAGCGTTGCTATCAGTGGGATGCATTGCGTCAGGTGCTTGTAAATCTGCCAATGTTCCAGCTGCTGTACACTGCCAACTACAAGTCTGAGCTTTTTGGATACTGGAAGGTGCTCACTGATGGTCCACTGCTCAACTATGGTGCAGCCACGAGTCTGTCCGACCCGCCTGTTTACGTGATGCCCTTCGATATTGTCAAGGAGTACGGCAAAAGCATCGATGACTGGTATCGCAGTGCCCACCCCTCGACCAAGAGCTTCACGGCTACCGTCCAGCTCGTCACGCGTTTCATGCACGAGTTCTGTTTATCGTACCAGCGTCCGTTGCCACACTTTGTTCACGCACCTCTCGACCTCAAGCGACTCTACTTGGATGGCTTCCTTTTCGTTGAAAACTTGCCGCACGTTCAGACAATGAGTAGCTCGGCCGGAGGTACCTCCAATTCCCCGCTCCCTTCTGTTCCATCCACAGGTTCATCCTCGTTAGGAGGCATACCCGCGATGGAGAGTACATTGACGACGGCTTCATCTGCACTGCTTGCAGCTTTGAACAACTTTCCACCACAAGTGAATGTATCAAGCACTGGAACTGCGAGCACATCGACGAAGGAAAAGGAGGCATCTGGAAACTGTTTCTTCTTCTACCAGCGGTGGGTGTGGATCCAATTCCCGTGGCTTGCACTTGGACGTGAGGTCATCGTGAGAGATCCCATAATTCCAAATCCCATCCTCGAAAAGGCAAATGGCTCCAATGCTGGTAGTAGTAACGCTGAACTAGGGTTGGCTCCCCCAATATCACATGTCGCCTCAACAAGTTCACTCATACCGCTAGGATCATCTCGTGGGAGACCAGGAGACGGAGTAGATGAAGAAACCAGGCGGCTCGACAGTGGGGATGGAAATACCTACAAGGCACAAGGAGCTAGCCCTGCACAGTCGGTGGGGCGCTCTGGGATGTTCGACGCACGATTTTGGGATGTCAAGAAAAGCATGTTCGATCCTACCACCCGCCGACCACGAGGCGCGATGACCACTTCCCAACTCACTGCGGTGAAAAACGCAAGTGTACTGATGACGTCAGCGTCTACTTCTCTCGTGAGCCAAACGCACGACGTGATATCTCCAGAAAACCTCTTTCGGAAAAAGACTGCCTACGCCACAGTCAAAGGTCTACTAAGCTCGTCCGTACGCCGTCTCCCCACTGCTGCTGCATTGAAGTCTTCAGCTTCGCTACCAGTGCTGCCGGAGCAACAGACACTAACTTCAAACGCAACCGCAACGAAAGCCAACCGCAGTGCGTCAATTGTAGGCAAACCAGACATGTCCATGATGGAACCGTCTTCTGTGGATAGATCAGCTTCACTTACATCGCTGACTGTCCAAGTGGGTATGACCGCATCAAAACCAAGTCTTGCTTCCAAAGATGTAAAGCTGGACAGTATTGCCAGTGTGGATGACTTGACGACGGTTGGTACCACATTTGGCCTGCCCGCACACTTCCAGGACTACCCTCAATCGGAATGGGATCTGAAGCAGTCGTACAATCATCGCATGGTTCTCAAACTCCAGACACTATACGACACGGTCAAAACAGAAGTAGTGCTCAAGCAAAAGTACTTGCGCGACGTGAAACATAAAATTGGCGAGACTGCTCGGCGATATGAAATAACGATGCGAGAGTGCGACATGGCTAAACATGCCGCGGAAGAAATGAGCTCTCGCCTTGCGAAACTTGAGCAGGTGATGAAAAACATCGACCACCAGGAAAAAACACACCGTAAGCTTATTCGTGGGTGCGAAGTGTTCCCAGCCTGTACGCCAACGCACTTTGAGACCAACAAGAAGGAGCTGCGTTTCCTGCAGATGAAACTCAAGGATCTCCAGGCCGAAAAAAAAGTGCTTCACGTGAAGAAAGCCCACCTTCAAAATGAAGAGCTCCCTGTTCTACGCAAGGCGGTTGAGAAGAGCAAACACTTGCTGTCTGCCGTTGTAGACAAGCTTGAGCGCGCGCGTGAAAAGGTAGCACATGATCAGGCCTCGTCTGATAAGTTGTATCAGCGTCGATTAGAGATGATTGAGAGTGTACGAACAGCGACTGGAAAAGGCTTGGACCCCACCATGGAGGAAGAGGCACGTAGGCAAGCCCGCCAAACGTTTACTTCGACCACACGGTCACTAGCTGCCAAAGTCGCACTGCAGCAATGCGAATCCATGTGCGAGAAAATCCAGAAGGCCACTGGGTTCTCCAAGATGGAGCTAATTCTTCAGAAATTCACGCGACGCGAGGAGTTGAACGCGAGCTTTGAGGAGCAAGCCAAACTGTACGAAGCGCGACTGAAGCAGATCAAGCTGAACCAGGCTGAATTGGAAGAGCAATTGCATTCTCTTGAGCTTTCGCAAGCTACGGCGCCAACAGAGGACCCCCGAGTGCTGGAGCAAAAGTTGCGCGCTGCGGAAGTGGAGCTCGCGCGCACGGAGTACACCCAGGCGAGTCTACTCACGAACTCTAAAGAGGTGATCGCTGGTGCTGCGCGAATAGTGAAGCTCATGGGTATCACCAACTGCTCCGATCCACACCAAAACGCCATACCAGCCGCTCGCCTGTGGCCACCCCCTGTGGGCTATGAAGGGGAGAATAGTCTCACCTCCGAATTCGAGACGCTTGAACCACCTGCTATCACAGCGTTGCTGCAACTCTGTCAAGACCGAGCGACACTTATGATCGATGCCGTACGCTCACGCCCCCTGCAACTTCCTGTCTGTTTATCATCACTTGTGCTAATAACTGTGGCGTAACATCATTCATTGTCTGCTTGAATCTGCAGATTGAGGGGGCAAGAAGTGACCCAGACATTAATTTCTCTCTGGTAAGAGCAGTCCGAGATCTTGTGTTGCTTGGATTTGATCAGATCCTGACTGGCCTCGTATTATGGTGTCAGATCGCGGATTCGCCGTCTCGAAGCCGCCGTCGGACGACGCGCGGGGGGGAAGAAAAGACCACGACGCGTACCGGTCGCTACCGACGACCGCAGCAGCTCGGCAGCGTGGCCGAGAAGGGCAAGGACAAAGACCGCGTGGGCTTCGACCGTGGCGCCGTGCCGCCTCTTGCCGCAGCCATCGGCGCTGTCCTCGCCATGCAGACGACGTTGTCCAGCACGCCGGACGCGGAGGAGGGCGAGCAGGAGCCTGGCGTGGACGCAGAGGTTCTCTCGAGAGAGGTCATCAAGGCCTCCAGCAGGAGCAAACTGGCGCAGCGGAAGCGCGGCAACAGCAACGTCGGCGGAGCTGGTGACGTTGAACACGATGTCTAGACACACGACTTCAAATTGTAGAATGAATTTCATTGGTTGGTTGGTGTAAGTCGCCAAATGGCTACATTATAAAAAAGGTTGTGCTGGCTGATGCGAGGTGAGGGCCAGCGCTTGTCGGCGCATCTGAAGGCAGCCTTCGCCGAAATCGAGCGGCTGAACGTCGTCTACCGTAATGCAATCGATCAGCTGGAGACTTACACGCTGCCGAATCTGTCGTCACAATCGGCCGCCCAGTGGTTCGAAATGGTGCGTCGATGTTAGTTGCGACTCTGATGCCAACTCGTTCCTTACTAACTGACCGCCAAGTTACGAATGGAAACACACACAGTACCTCCGTGTTGTGGACCTAGGCGTGCAGATCCGTCGCGGCGAGATTCGCCACCGCACGACGCAGAGGTTTACGTATCCATGCATGCACAAGACCGGCACCAAAGGGGCCGTCCACTCGGGTGCGTTGGGGAGCTGTATCCGCCACATTTGGGCCATGCATTTACTGTATTCGCGTGGTGAGCAGGTCTGAGTATCGACGATGGGAATGCTATTTTCCAGCTGATGGAGGAGCGGAAACTGGTGAAGGAGAGTCGACTGGACGGCTGGTTCATGAAGATGGATAAATTGGATCGGGACGACATTGGACTACTGGACAAGAGGGTCACAGGGTGTCTCGAGGACTTCCGTAGACGAAGCAGTGCCTTTTACGATCGACTGGAGGTGACGGGGGAGGATCCTCATGAAGAGATGTTGGTGCTTGGAGGACCTGGTGCTGCTGCTGCTGGTTCTCGAGTCTGTTCGAAGGTCACGCGGACATGTTTTGGACCGAAGAATTGTTCATGCGAGGAAGACGCGAAACCTTGGGAGGATTTCTGCCTCAAGTCAGGTGACCCCCACGCACAGAACCTTTCGTCGACTGGAGTGGCCATCAGTGCTGACTCAGCACAAGTGGATGATGTGGGCATTATGGATATCAAACGACAAATGGGCTTTGAACAGCTTTCGCGTGAGGAAAAAAACGAGGATGCAGCGGCACTTGCACGGGATGCGGCAGAGTTAGCACGCCGTCGGAAAATCCGAGTGCAAAGTAATACTGTCACAGGAGGACTACGTGCGCTACCATCAGCACGAAGTATCTACCAGGAAAAGGTAAGCATCGAAGCCTTGGTGAGGCGGATGTATGCAAGCATGAACTTACGCGTTTATCCCATGCCTTGTGCTTCTACTTATTCAGTGCGAAGAGAATGGTTCGAAACCAAAATCACTGATCAATGCGGCGTTGGTGGTGAAGAAGGGAGTACACCTGCTTAACCTATCTGACATCGGTTTTCATTCAGCAGACGATCTTCAGGACTTGGTGAGCATTTTTTCTACATCTGGCTTGCCTCCTGTGAAGGAGTTAGATGTGTCAAACGGTTTCTTCAATGCCGCAGCTTTCCAGGTGCTGTGTCAGTTGTTGCGAGTGACGCTGCTGCGTCAATCCATCGAGCGACTCAGCCTCCGTGGCATCGCTGTTCCGCAACGGGCCCACTTCGCTACCCTCATGCAACTTTTGACCGGCGAGAGCAGCTCTTCGATTGGATCCCTACCAGCACTTAATAGCTTGAAGATGTTGGATCTCTCGTTCAATACGTTGTGGTACGAAGGCGCGATCCACCTCCAGCCACTGCTCGCTAGCCTTCAAGGGCTCCAATCTCTCTCTCTGGAGTCCTGCTTCCCAGAACCAGTTTCATCATTTGACTCGACGTCTTCCTCCAGCGATCAAAAGTCGACTGAGGAGAGTGTTCGTGCCGCGCTTACAGAGGTTAGCAATCGGCTTGAGCGCCTGAATTTTGGCTCAAACTGTGTTGCCATTGAATCACACTGGCTGGATACTCTCTTCACACCAGGGAGCACTTTGCAAAAGCTAGACCTGCATGGAATAAGCAGTTCCTCGATTCGTGTCGGTGACACGACCGAGACTATGGAAGTAGATTGGCAAGCCGGTGAAACTTGGGACCTGCAGCAGGTAGAAACACTGAAGTGGTCCTCCAGCAGCGTGTATACTGAAAAACTGCTCGACGCTCTGTCTGCCGAGTTACAAGGTGGGTTTGCACAGCTGAAGCATCTTGACATGGAAGTCAATATTGCTATCGAGCAAGATGGTGGGAGTCACGCCGACAGGAAAATCGCAGATACAATCGCGCGTATTGCCGACTACGCGGTATTGAGATCATGCCGCATCTGCTGCTACAGTCGTAATGGGGCCATCTCGCACGGTGTGAGCGCATCTGTGGGAAGGCTTCTGGAGGATGGACTACACGACTGTGAAGTTTTGACACTGCGTATGCCACAATTGTGTCTTGACCCAGGTGCGATTTGCGACCTATTGTCGTGTGCCGTCGTTCCCAAGATGCGAAAGATGACGCTCGCAATTAGGATTGCTGTTGGTGGTCAAGTAGAGCCGACTTTCGCATCGTGCTTCCTGCAAATGCGATCAATTCAAGAAATTATATTAGAACTTCACGCCGCGGTCGAAGACCAAAGTAACGCGTCTGAGGATACCCCTGCTGCGTTCGCACGAAAGTTGCAGGCATCTTGGCTGGGGTTACGTTCATCTCCTGGCGATTTCACACAAGATGAGAAGCGTGCATTTGATCGTGCAAACGGGAAGTTGAGCCGTTCATTCGTGTTATCAAAACAACTGAAGGCAAATAAGTGGATTTACCGATGCCGCTTCTTAGTCACACCAACGCCACGATAATACTACGTAGTATTGTTGGCCAAAATACCATCCACCATTCCACAACGTCGCCTAAGTTTCTCCTACAGAAGCCAATTGCATACGGTTTGCCTCCAAACTGTGCATCTCGCGCAATAGTGCCTTGGCTTCCTCTTTCTCCGGTCCCTGCATGTCCAACAAACGGTTGCAGAAGATTGTCGCTTCGGGGAACTGGCCTAACTGCTTATAGTAGTTGGCAAGAAAAAGTATTGCCGCCAACGCTTGGGGAGTATCCACGCGAATGTTTCCGCCACTGCCGCCGGGGAGAACAAGCACCTCTCTCTGATCTTCACTATTGTGCACGTAACCAATTGGCATGGATCTCTTGATGTCATCCTGATCTTGCAAAACTGATGCCGGAGTACTTCGAAGACCAAGGTGCATCTGGTAATACTTGGCAGCTTCATGTTGCTGCCCACGTGCCGCATAAAGACGGCCTAGGTGGTATGATGCGATGCCTTCATGATCTTGGTTGTTAACGGCACGATGGAAACATGCGAGGGCTTCATCAACCTTATTCAGTTTTTCGTAGCATCCACCCAAAGCACACCACATGCGCGCGTCATAGGGGCGGATCGCCACAGATTTACGGTAGTAGTAGATGCTGTACAGGAACATGTTCAGAATTTCGTAGGCCTGCCCAAGTCCATACCAAGCACGATAGTCCCGTGCATTGAGATCAACAGCGTGGCGGTAGGCTTCGATGGCTGCGCTTGTGTTCTTCATCTCGATATACTCGTGGCCGATGAGTGTCCACGCCGACAGGAAATTAGGATCGAGCTTCAACGCGCGGTGAAAGTAAATAATCGCGCGATCGTGCTTGTTCTTGATCGAGTAGTAATTTCCAATGATACAACACGTCTCCGGTCGGTACTTCTCCACTTTAAGAGCTCGATGCGCTAATCGACTGAGTTCTGTCTTGTCCTCCTTCACGTACAGTACGTTCGAGTATACATCCATGTTTTCCATCCGATGCGGGTCCCGCACAGCTAGTCGCTCAAATTGTTCTTGAGACTGGTCAAAATCTCGAATGTGGTAACTAGTCAGTGCCTGTTGCGCCAAGAGGTAAGTGCTCCTTGGAAACTGTTCTTCTAAACTCGTCAACAGGGCGCGCGCAGCATCATTCTGCTGTTGATCAAGCAGAACGTGTGCTTGAAAGAGTTGGAACATCCATGAACAGCTCGTCGCCAGGATCACTTCTTCTTCCTGTAGCAAAAATGTCTAGTTAGATCTGTCCCAGAAAGCAGCATGCACTAGGAGAGTAATAACGTACGTTGGATGTAAAAGGAGAGTGAGCTGCCAGTTCCATCCAGGTTGACCAATTCCACGGGTAGCGTCGAATAGATTCTACCAGGATGAATCGTGTGGTGACGTCGAATGTCAACGTAGTCGATACACCTGACTCACTTTTGGCGCCTCCTCTTCGATCGTTGCTAGCGCTGGGATCGTGCACTTGCTGGCGCTTTTGTTCCTCCGCAAAATCCGCACGATGCCGAGTTTTCATACTGATTGGGGTCGACGATTGCGCTTGAGTGCTTCCAGTACTGGTGCTGTACCCTAAGCGCTTGAGAACGACAGCGTAAAGATAGAGGCCAAACCCATCCAGCGAGTTCTGTTGGTATGCTGCACTGAGCGACAGGTACAGCTCTTTAAGGTGAGGGTTTATGCCTTGGCGATGCAGGTTACGGTCCACCTCTGTCAATTAGCAAAGTGAATCAACCAACCACACAGTATTCAAATTAGTTATAGCCACTTTCAGCACAAGACAAAAAAAATAACTGGATCCAGGAGGGACCTTTGCTGCTGCCTGTGACGTTCATCTCCAGATCCATCTCCTCCTTTGCCTTTTCTCCAGCCTGTTGCAGTGTTAAAAAAAATGGCAACGCATAAGTTCATAGCCGAGACCACAATTGGCTGATGCTCAGTCTTCCTTACCAGGTACAGCGAGTAGTATTTGAGGAAGCGTGTCTTATGCGTAGGGCTACGAACTGCATTCACGCCACCCTCGTGCCCCGACGATAGCAAGTGGTGGGCACGCAGATACTCGCCCACGTCGAAGCAGGCCTTGGCGGCCTCGAAGCGATCGGCCCCCTCCCAGTCCTCAGGTCCGTCCTCAGCGTCGTCCTCTTTCCTCAACTCATGCGATGGCCGGCGGTGTGCGGCATCTCCCATGCCAATAAGAAGCTCTGCTGCGAACTGCGTGGCCTGCTTCAGTCCGCGGACGCGCAACTCGCTCACAGCTGCGCGCAATTGAGCTGCGACTATCGCAGGTTCCACCTCCACCATTTTTGTATCTTGACGGCAAATGCCATTACAACGAGGGAAATTAGTGACGTTGTTGCTCCGTCCTCAATTGTCCTCTTGAGTAATTTCTATCTGTCCTCCTCCTCTATTCACACGACTCCTAACTTTACTCTTGGTCTAGCACACGACGAGCAATTTCTTGCGGGGCGAGCTCTGCAGGCACAGAACCTTGTGCAAAGCTGGCGTTACCACCCCCGCGACCGCCCAACGACTTCACCACTTGTTGCAGCATCTTGCCAGCGTGGACTTTTGCCTCAGCGTTGGCGATGCACGCCACCTGCGATCCGAGCAGTACTAGCAGCACCATGTCAGGCGCAGCTTGCTCAGCCAAGAACTCGGCACGGCGCTTGAGCACCTTGGAAAACTCGCCGCCCCCCGGGAGATCTAAGGCGTGCAGTTCGACCCGAGGCGCACTGACACCTCCGTCAATGGACCCCGACGCAAGTGGCGTCGATGGGAGCGTGGCTAGCACGTCGCCGAGAGCTTGAGTTCGACTCTCGAGCTGCTTCATCTGCTTCTGCATTTTTGTAACACGCTCCACAACCTTGGCAGGTGTGGTAGACAATTGATCTGCTACCTCGCTCAGATTCTGCGCCTTCGCTTGTAAATATGTCACGCCGGCCCGCCCTGCAACAGCTTCCACACGTCGCGTGCCAGCAGCCACCGATCCCTCACTGACCAATGCAAATGGGAACACCTCACGCACGTTATCCACGTGCGTTCCTCCGCAGAACTCGCTCGATACGGGTGCTTTAGCCGTGTCATCTTCAGTAACGTCACCACCGCCAATCCGAACGACACGTACGACATCTCCATACTTGTCACCGAAATTGCAAATGGCGCCGCTGCGCTCGGCTTCTTCTCGCGGCAACTGAACGGTTGTTACTTCCAACTCCGCTGTTGCAAACGCGTTCACTCTTGCTTCTACGCTCGCCATTTCCTCAGTAGATAGCGAGCCAAAATGAGCGAAATCGAAACGAAGGCAGTCGCTCGTGACTTGCGAGCCAGCCTGCGTTACGTGCTCACCCAACTCGGC
This sequence comes from Phytophthora podocarpi, assembly GCA_001314375.1. NCBI lineage: Eukaryota > Oomycota > Peronosporomycetes > Peronosporales > Peronosporaceae > Phytophthora > Phytophthora podocarpi. Next base: position 9,550 of record LGSN01000213.1, on the reverse strand, counting down.
CTTGAGTGCACGCTGCAGCAAGTGCGTTGCCGTGTGGTGCACAGCACAACCAGAACGGAACTTGCGATCCACGTGCGCCTCCACGGTAGCTTCCAGATCATCATCTGGAAAAAGCAGTGCTGAAACATCCGCGTACGCCATACCCTTTGGCAAGGTGCACTTTAGAGCAATAGCTCCCTCGTTTACCTTCGTCGTGTCCTCAACAGGGATACAAATGCGTTGCGAACCGTCTGCAGAGACAACAACAAGGTGTCCCCGATCTCCCATTTGGCCTCCACCTTCTGGGTAGAACGGGCAGCGATCGAGAATCACACCGAATCCAACTGAAGCCCCAGTCTTATTGCCTAGGTGCGACCAACTGTCTAGTACGCGGGCATTAGGCACATTTAGCTGTTCATATCCCACGAAAGCGCTGACTAGATCTGTTGTTGGAGTAGCTGGAGACGGCTGTGTATGGTGTGAAGGCAGAGTGTGATGACCAGCGAAAGCACTGCGGTCACTAGTTTGCTGCTTGTGGTTCTTCATGTACGCATCATAACCATCCACGTCAACGGTGAGACCCTTTTCTTCCGCTAGCACCTGAGTGATATCAAGCGGGATGCCGTAGGTGTCGTAGAGTCGGAAAGCATCCGCGCCGGACAGCATTGCATGAGCAAGCTGTGCCTTGGAGAATGCTTTCTCGATGGCGCCACGACCATTGTGCAGCATCTCTTCAAACGCTCTCTCCTCGTTGGAAACGATTGCACGCATCTGCTGGAAACCTGCAGTTTCTGCCCAACCTGGAACTGCAATAGAAGCCAAGATACCGTCTGAGCCCCCTTGAACACCGAGCTGTTGCGCATGCCGAATGGCCCGCCTGATGATACGGCGCAGCACGTAGCCACGACCCACGTTGGACGGGAAGACGCCGTCATGCAGCAACGCATAGGTTGCGCGAAGGTGATCACTGATGATGCGGAGAGTCTGAATTTCCTTTCCAGTACCAAAAAGATCCTTGCGCGGGTCAAGTTCTTCTTGAAGTGCACTAGTAAAAGATTGGCGTGAAGTTGACGAGCGCCGAGCATCCAGCACAGCGGCTACCTCTTGCAACAGGGGCACGAAAACGTCCGTGTGGTAGTTGGAAGGTACCCCCTGAAGAACAGAAGCCACACGCTCAAGACCCATACCAGTGTCCACCGAGCAACTAGGCAGCGTGTACAGCTCGCTTTCGCCTTCGTTGCGGAAGAACTGCAGGAAGACGAGGTTCCACAGCTCCAAGAAGCGTTCGTCGGGGTCAGCGATGTGGTCTCCCAAGTCCCAAAACACCTCAGAGCATGGGCCGCACGGACCAGAGTCACCCATTGCCCAGAAATTCTCATGTTCGTCCAATTCCAAAATCTTGTGGTCGGGCAGTCCAGCGATCTGCTTCCACAGGCGACGAGCCTCCTGATCGCTGTTAAGCACCGTAACGTGTAGCCTATCAACAGGCAGACCCAATTCCTGAGTAAGGAAGCGCCAGCACATAGTGATCGCTTGCTCTTTGAAATAATCCCCGAAGCTAAAGTTGCCCATCATCTCAAACATGGTGTGGTGGCGGCGTGTGAGCCCCACTTGGTCCAGATCGTTGTGCTTTCCTCCAGCTCGCACGCAGCGCTGCGCCGACGTGGCTCTCGAGTAGCCGCGCCCCTCCTCTCCACCGTCTAGACCCAGGAAGGCCTGCTTGAATGGCACCATACCAGCGTTCACGAACAGCAGCGACGTGTCGCCCCCAGGCGGGACCAGTGACGCGCTGGGCACCACACGGTGGCCCTGCGATTCGAAGAACTGCAGGAAGCGGCTGCGCAACTCTGCAGACGGCAGTGAGTGCACGTCGCGAGCCGCCGGTCTGCCCCCAGCGCCTGGCAGCCGCGCGCACCTGCGTAGACGCAGCATCGACCCCACCGCCTCACGATTTATGACTGTACCAGTAACAACAAGGGTCAGCGAACTACTTCAACGAATCGTATAGTCATTTAGATAGTTCAAAATGCTTTTTTTTCGCACCAGAATCTAAATTGACAGGCAAATTCCCGCACAACAATCGAAGAGAGGACGATGAACGCGGGGCAGTATGTGCGGCACTCGCTAGGCGGCGGTCGAGACATGGAGGAGGAGATGGAGCACGTACTGCAGTTTCTGGACACCTCGATGATCACGCCGCCGTCCGGTAGTGACTTAGTGACACAGCAGCAGGTTCAGGCTCAGCTCCAGCGACCGCTGCCACCACAGCAGCAGCAGCAGCAGCCGCTGCCGCAACAGCCCACACCGGAGCAGCTGCGCGAGATGGTAGCGCTGCAGGAGAACGAAAGTGGGGGCTACAACGAACTGGGTGAAGTCATCGACCTGCTGGGGTCGCTCGATGCCAACGACACTGATCCAGCGCTGCTGCAACAACAACAACCCCAGGATGCTGTGTACGGAAGCAACGTAGGCGCTGGACTGAATCCTGGTGGAGAGCTTTCACGCAATGCAGTACCGACTGATGGTGTCTCTCAACTGCCTCGGTCTACATCAGCGAGCAGTAACCACAGCGGGGTGGACAGTATCTCTCCCGTGGGTCTGCTCGGCGGTCCGTCCATGTCGCCTGCTACCATTAATTGGCTGCAAACGCTTGTGCCCTCTACTAGCACTGAAAGTCTCACGGGTCTCATTTCCCCCGCTGCACTCTACGGTGCTGGGGGTGGCTCCGCGTCTGGCGGAATTGGAGGCATTGTCGGTGGCGCCGGATCAAGTGTCCAAGCAGATGGAGCCATTGCGACTAGAAATGGCGGCCTACCTCGGTGCGCATTGCAAAGTTTTTTGTGGCTGGCTGCTATTAATATTGGCTATTACGTTATCCGCTGATGGTTGTCTGTGCTGTTTAGGACGCCGTCTTGTGAGATAATCGACTGGAAGGCGTACAATGAGTCGTGCGCAGACAAAACCCAGAAGGAACCGGCAAAATGGCGTGTCATCCCACAGCACGGACCCCATGCTGACCCAGCAGCAAGTTCCAGTGTCAGCACTCCAACGAGTGCCAAGCTTCCACCTGGTGGTGCGGTTACTTCGGAGTTGAGCGCACAACAGCAAATTCATCTTGCTGCCAGGAAAATGGCAGAAGAAAAGAACAAGCGGAAGGCACTCGTGTCTCCAGAGTACGTTCAGTATGGCAATCCAGTCTCGACTACTGCTTCTGCAACGTCGCGAGAGCCCGCAAACAGTGTCAAGATGGAACCTGGTTCGGTACAGTACGCGACGAAAGTTCCAGAATCCACAGGACGTCGCCCATTTAAAAAGTCCCTGCATCAGACAACTGTACCTGCTGTCGAAACAAATTCACAGCAGCAACAGCAACAACCACAGCAGGGCGTCACAACAACATCGTCAAGGGCGTCGTCGACAGACGGGAAAGACGATACTGTGCGCTGCAAATGCACGGGGAAATGCCGCAATGCGCGATGTGCGTGTGTGAAAGCTGGACTAGTGTGTGGCACTCAATGCAAGTGTGTGAGCTGTGCGAATCCATTCGTGCCGATGGCGCGCGAAGGCATTGACATCCAGTTGATGGTACGGGACGTGTGCTTGATGCAATACCTGTCCAAGATCAAGGACATGCAAGAGCTGCTGGACTCAACCGTTAGCTACGAGTGCTGTGAGGGAGGTGGTGGCGTCGTACAAGTAAAGCACACAGTGGAGAACGGGTTCGCCTGTCCGCATTGCGGCGCACACTTTACATACTCGTGGTGCAACAATCGACTATGTCCAGACGCTAAGAAGCCGCGCCGCCATTGCGCTAAGTGCCGCCGGTGTGGCGACCACCGCAATCAACACTGCGACCTTTGCAACCACTGCTACTTTGCTGGTGTGGCCAACAGCTTCCGCTGTAGTTGTCAGTCCTCTGGTAGCGGTAGTGGTAAGACACGAGCAGTGGTGCCTAATCCAGTGCGCCGAGATTCAGATTCCACCACAAAACATGGAGACGGAGATAAGGAAAAGGGTCCACAACGTTTTGGTGCTGTCAACCCGGCAGTCGAAGGTGCTGCTCGTGACGAAAACTCAGATGCCAACAACAGTTCAAAGCCTGGCGCAGAAGAGGAAGCTGATGATTCGTGCAAAATGCAGTAGTAAACTTGTTATCCAAGCTTCGTGACCGAGCGGTGCTGCGTAATATTTTGTCGTTGCCATTCAACCAAACGAAACAAGCAACAAGACAGCAGCGAAAAGTGCCAGCACGACCCGGGATACACAAGCAAAGCCACGTGGAGCCACGTTTTCGAGGCTGGGCGTGCACACCACCAGAAGCTTGTCCGTGTCTGGATCTACGGCGTTGTCCTTAAACGGCGAACCTGGGTATGGTGCTCGGTAATATACCAGCTTTTGATCCTGTTTCACGATAAAGCATGCGGCCCAGAAAGTTAGATCAAGCAGGAGAAGTACTCAAGTGCCCGATGAGGTGAACTTACAACCCACGTGGTGCTGATCTCGGCCGAGCGTGCGTTGACGTACTTGGGATCTCCACACCGCCACAGATCGCTCGAGTACTGGCAAGCCGTCATGAAATTCTCACACACACTGCGACATAGCAGCAAGCTTCGACCCTCAGCGTCACAACGCGGGAAGTTGAACCAGCAGAAATAGTTACGGAAGGCGTTTTCGCAATCAGGATTGTCTGTGAAGCGCGGTGTGATAGCGCGAGACCCGGCCCACTCATCTGTATCGTCGTCCGCCATCGTGCTGTTCGTCTCGTAGATCTTGCGTTGCGTGACGAGTTTGGTGAACATCTGCTCCACGAAGCGGTCTTTGGAGAGCGCCGAGTGGTTGTACCAGAGGCTCTGGTAACGAGGTAGACATGCCGTGTAGGGTACGACTGCCTTGCAAAAAGGCAACAACAGATCGAAGTCTGTCGGCTTCGTGCACTCGCCCGTGTCAGCTCCATCCAACATGCACGCGTTGACGGACACGGATAGAGCAAATACCACGTAAAGTTTCAGCGCATGCCGCCGTTGCCTTGACGCTGCCATACTCGACCTTTCGCGATAATAATACAGGTAAGGATCCAATCTGAACACAGGATTCCTGTTACCACGTGCAGGAAACATATTTTTAAATATGTGAGGCCTGACCTGGGCACCTACAGTTGAGCCGTGGAACCCGTCGAGCGCGAGGCCATTTCAGCGGAGGAATCATCGTACCTGTGCTTTATGTACAGCGCTCCCACGTGCGGTGGAACACGAGCAAGCTGTGAGGAGGCTAGGATTGATGACAGCCAATGGAGAACGACTTTTGAAGCCTTTCACGCGTCCGGGAACAGATTTCTTTTTGGGACCACTTTCGCATGGATGCCGATGCTTTCGATGCACTCTTGCAGCGGTGTCAACCATTTATCACCGCTACAGAGCGAAATCAGCGTGAAGTCTTGGCCATCGCTTTGTACTGGATTGGTACTGCTGCAACGTGGCGATCGCAAGAAGTACTGTTTGATTTATCCTATTCAACCGTGCACAAATATCGAATAAAGGGCGTGCGAGCCATAGTGCAAGCACTTCATGAAACAGTGGTGATCCCGGCTGCTGTTCCTGATTTTTTCACGTCCAAGCACGCGTATTTTGATCAAGCACTTGGTGCCATTGACGGCAGTCACTTTCGAATTGAGGTGGCCCTTGGCGATGTGCCTCGGTTTCGTAACCATAAAGGCTTCGTCAGTACAAACGTGCTCATTTTTTGCGACTGGCGGATGCACGTGTGCTTCACCTACGTAGGTGCTGAAGGGAGTGCACATGATTCGACAATTTTGCGTTGGTCTCGGCTGATAGAGCAAATTCCGGAGCACTTTTACGTTCGAGCGGATGCTGGATATGGTCTTAGCAACAAGGTATTGGCTCCCTTCCGTGGAGTACGATATCATCTCAAGGAATGGGCTCGTCGACCGTCTGGGCGTCCACAAATCGCAAAATAACTGTTTAATCTCCGACATGTAAAGTCTCGCAACATAGTTGAGCGAGTAATTGGCATTTTAAAGCGCAGATTTAAAGTCCTCCGAACATGCATGGACTACGAACTCACGACCATCAAAACAATGACCTCCGCTTGCCGGTTGGTCCATAACTTCATTCGCGATTACGATGCCAGTGACCTCGGGGGTGATTTTACCCGCTCCAGACGACCGTCGCGACGCCAACGCCCAGTTACGGTTGACAGTCAGACGATTCCGTTTGATTTTGAAAGCGGTACCCACTGGCGTTCTTGGATGGCAGGCACAATGTGGACGGAGTATGAAGAATTTCGCTCGACTAACGACAGAAGTAGTCTGTCAAGCGGAGACGAAGTTGCCAGTTCAGAATATTCGTCTTGTTCAGAAAGCGAGAGTGATAGCGAGAATGATAGTGGGAGTGATAGCGAAAGTGAATACGAACATTATTCTGCGTAAGCTTTTAAAGAATACATTCGCTGGAATTGAATGTGTTCGTGTCGATGATGCTGTGGCGTATAGATTTCGCAACCATCGTAGAGATCGTATTTGTTTCATTATTATGCAATAATTTGACGTTCCTTTATTCTTGAGGCATGTCGTACTGAGTTGTGTTCAAGAAAATAAAACTAATACGTTTCCACCATTTTTATTAATTTTTTACTCATGCATTAACTCTTCTTGCTAAGCACTCACTGGACGAATATCATAACGATAACCTAAACAAAATAACGGCGCAACATCAGACAGGTGCGAAGAAGAAGCATCCAGCAAAAGCCCCACCTTTCATACTTCCGCCTGCTGAATGTCATCCCCGTAGTCCCCTGACAGTTGGTCCAGGAAGGGTGGAGCTTGCTGAGCGCCACTACTCCCATTCATTTCTTTCAGCATCTGGAACTCAATGTAGCCCTTCACTGTCATGATGAGCCCCTTGACTTGATCAAGTCTGGAGCTCTTTCGCGATTTCTTCTTGCTTCATCTCCCTTTGAAGCTCCATCGCGAATACGATTGGCATTTCCGACGCGGATTAGATGACTGGAAGGCTCCGTGAAGATTGAAGCTTGTTCTTCATCAGAATCGGCAGTCGCTGCAAGGTCGAGGATAGCTGCATCGGAATCAGCAACATGTTTCAAAGCATCAGCAGCATCGTTCAGTTCCTTCGATGCGTTCAGCTCCTTCGCAATGGCCGAGACGCTCTGTGCGTCGGCACCAGTAGCTCGCAAGTCACCTAAAATTTTCAACCAAAGTGTTCAAACCCCTTCTTCCGAATCTCTTTGATCTTGGCCGTTTGCGTCTTTGGCTTTGCGTTCAGCAATTTTTCCCATACATCGTCGTCAAGGATGGGCTTGTCCGTTTGAAGGCAGACACCACCACCGCTCAAGCTCTTGATTTCTTTGTACAAGTCGTAGTCGCGCATCTGACGGTTGTACTTGGCTTTATACTGCGCTGTAAGTGCAAGCCACAGGGTAGCAAGTCAATATAAGAACATAAATTAGTTTAAATACGTATATGGCAGAGTGTTACCTTTTTCGAGCACTCGCTTGTGCACGGTGTTGAGCTCAGAAGTCACACCTTGCAATGCGGCGCTGGTTAGACCCTTGTCAGTCGTCAGAGATGGTTTTTTGCGTGATTCTGTGTACTTGTCGAGCAGGTCAAATTCTTCGTAGACCTTCCAAGTCGCTCGAAGCGGCCTATTTGCGTTTGTTTGAGCTGCCATCGTTCTTGTCCGAAGCCTGGTCGATATTGCTGCTGCGCCTGCAGAATTGGAAATGCAAGGATGATCGGAGCTCGCAAAGATGTGGAGGAGATTATATCAAGGGGAAACAAGGCACTATTAGAACAGTGATGACAGGAACACAGCTTGCTAATGTGACCACAAAATATGGGTTTCAGCGAAAATCAGGTCGCCACCTGGTTTTTGGAAGAGGCATTCAAATGTGGTTTTCACACGATAACAGCGTTTGGCATTTATCGTGTTCGCGAGACACATTTTGGCCCATAACGTTGTTTTCGGGGTACCACGAACACGGCCCAAGTTTTTTTAAAAACACTTGATATTGTTACATTTCAGACGTTAATGCAATATTAGAGACAACATTGATTGAAAAATTACGCTATATATTGTGAGGGGTTATCAGTTCTGATGTGTTGTTTGTTGAGGTAGATGTCTGTACACCTGGGATACTGCGTAATTGTACTATCCACTCGCATTGATACACCAGACTAGCCGAGCGCCGCTGCTACGCGGCGGTGGCTATGGGTTCAGTGTGCCATTTCCCGGCTGTACTTACGGATTTGGTCGCAGTTGTGTGCATTTTTTAAGATAGCTCCGCAAAAAGGTTCTTTAGTGCTAACCAAGGTCGCCTTCGCTGCGCTCGGCAGCTAAAGGCTGTTTTTGGCAAATCAAAATACCAGAAAATCTCATCGGAATTCGTGACGGATGATCGAGTTTCTCCAGTAGATACTGTTAGACTAGCCGAGCGCCACCCGCTTCGCGGGTGGTGATTTTAGGCTTAATTGTAGTGGGTCGCCCGCTTCGCGGGCGGTTATTACGGGTTGGTTCACCAGGTTCGGTCGCAGTTGTGTATTTCAACCAATCACGGCAGCCTTCGCATCGCTCGGCAAGGTTGTTATCGGCCGATCCTGGCCGCCTTCGCTGCGCTCGGCAACTAATGATAACACCGTAAAAGCTCACCGGAATGCGTGGACCGACTGACGGACAGACAGACAGACAGAGCGGTTCGTCGTGTACAAGGTCGGATTTTTCTTTTGGCTATAAATAGAGATATAGGGCAGCCACAAGACTTTTCTTTATAGCGAAATAGGCGCCGTTCAACACAGATAATTTATTCTCTATCAGCAAGCGAGCTCATTTGAAAAATCGCCGCCATGAAGCCAATTTCCGCCGCCGAAACCCCCCTGATTCTCTGCACCCACCGCTATTTTCTCGCCGAAGCTCAGCGAGGATTCGACCCCAGCAAACGTGCCGTACGGCTGCGTGTTCATCAGTGCCTTGGCTTTGGAATGGCCACCGTCGCACGCGTCGTCGCGACCGAGAACAAGCGCAAAGGGGGGGGGGGGGACGGCGGCGACTCCGGCTGAGCACCCGCTGGTCTGAGAGAGACAGTTGAAAAATACGGTAATATATTCAAGCAATCATTATTGCACGAAATATTACTGGCAAGCCCGCCACGTCTCAGAATATCGCGGACACTGTACAAAATCGAAGAGGTGACAACATGTCAACCCGCACTGTTCGACGCGCGCTACGAGCTATGAATTGCTCGTACAAGGTTAGTGAGCGGCGCGATATTCGCACAGACAATGAGGTCAACGTGTCCTACCGACTGAAGTATCTACGGCGCAAGCGCGCCAACCTCAGCAAGCGCACCTCCATACGCACTGAAGTCTACAGACTGCAACCTGCACCACGTCGCCAAGCGCACTTGGCTCCTTCCTGAGATCAGCGCTTGTGTGGTGTAGTGGGTCTGCGAAAATTTCTAGTCGCAGGGCCCTCTCACACACGGCGTCTGAACCACCGACTAACGGAGGGGGTACTCCGATATCCGTTGGATGCCAAAACCT